>JACXSJ010003750.1:0-19759 GCA_014851325.1 Pentalonia nigronervosa | reverse complement strand
AAATGGACAAGCATTTTTTGAGGAGCGTGATTTGAGTACAACACTACAAATAAACAACCTAATACCAATAACAAGAGGAGGTGGTTTTACAAATGCAGAAGGTTTTTTAGTTCGAGATTCTTTTAAGGATTTTTTTAACAATGAAGGATCTGTGTCATGGCAGGAAAACAAATAATATAAAATGAGTAATAACTACTTTAATAGTTTTTTTTAAACAATATGTGTAATTCCTTTAAATCGTTTTAAAATAACATAACAATTTAAAAAATGTAAAAAAAAAATTAATTAAAAATTATACTTTGGATTTTAAAAATAACATTTGTACTTTTGTTATACTAACAGCAGAAAATTTTAAAAACTTTATAAATTTGAATAAACTTAAAATGGATACTACTTTGTATTTTTATCATAAATATAAAAAAGTATAATTATTATTGGTTTGTAAAATTATTTTCATATACAAATGGTGTAAACCCTTGTGAGTTTGATGACAAACTTTGACATGATGATGTAGAACTTGAACGGGCTATGTTGTAATCATATTCAGAAACAGTGGTAGTTGAAAATGCCACTGGGGTTGGTGTATGAGGGTTAATCAAATACTTGTCTTCGAGTTCTGATACCGTTTTTAAAACTTGAAGTCTTGCCTCGCTTATGCCTCTAGGAGGTAGTTTTTTTACCATAGCCGCAATACTTTGGAAAAATAAATCGGTTTCGTCATTGTTGGTCACTTTATTTAAAATCGTTTCATTTTGTTTTTGTAAATTTTGAATAATAACAGCTCTTTCCGATTGGTGTTTTAAAAAATCTTTTTGGTTATATTTGCATTTTTTACTTGGTTTTTGAAATTCATTAAAATTTGGGCCTTGAGTGGATTTTTCAGTAGTATTATCTTCTTCAAATACCTCACCACTTTCTTCATTTAAGACATCCATAATAAAGTCATTTGTATTAACATTTGTGGTATCATTCAAATTATCATTTATTGGTGTATCTATCATATTAACATTTGTTATTGTACTGAAATATTTAATATAGGTATTAATCATTTGTAATTCATTTTGATAGTCATCCACGACTTATCCGCTTTTTTTGTAATTTTATTTAACAGTATAATATAAGTATTGTTTTTGGTATAAGTATCTACTTACTTTCTTTCGTATTCCACGTTATTTAAGAAAGTTAAGTTGTCAGCCAAAGCCCATTTCTTTTTTGATAATGCTGACGAACCAGTCCCGAGTTTTTTCTTATGCCTCATATAAGTATCACGTATGTTTCGCCAACGTTTTTTGCAATCTTCAGCTATAATACATAGATAAGTTTTAATGGCTAATTATTAGTTGTAAATACTTAAGTAATATTCACGAATCATAAGGAAAGAAGTGTAACATTTATGCTTGAAAAAACAGTTTTAAAATGTGTATTTATATAATGTATAATATATAATTTTGTAGGTATTTGATTGCTTTATTATAATTACTATTTCTTATTATTAATATTAATTTGTTTATTCTTATGATAATATGTTGTACTTACTACATTGCCCAACAACGGAAGAAATATTATTCCATATGATATCTTTAAAGTTGACATCTTTATGTTTCTCATGCGAACTGTCATACAACACACGGTTTTTACTCATTTCTTCAACTAACAGTTCATCTTCAGTTGTAGTGAAAAGAGTTTTCGTGGTTTTCGACATTTTTTGAGTGAATAAATTCGTTTATAAAAATATATGATAAATTCGTTCAGAATAAAATTATTAAAATCGCATTGCGGCGCACGCAATACACTGCTTCAAGAGCAGTACGATCGTTGAACGCAACGACTATTTATGACACGCTCACGTCAATCGCACATTGGAAACCACGATAAGGCATTTATTTATAGAACAGTCAATTACGCAATCGTTGCGGCTGGTCGCAACGACCAGCCGCAACGACTAGTCGCAGCTTGGAAACTGTACCTTAAGAAAAACAAAACCGCACACGCAGTTGATATGACACTAAAAAAGGTCACACCAGAACGGCCGACATTTGCCGAACTGCCGGATCGCGACGACACACACCGTTCGGGCAGTCGCGTTACAAAATGATAGGAGGGATTATCGCGTCGACCGACGAAGATTCGAGAATCTTTTCGTAATCGATAACGATAATCTTAACGGCGACGCGCAATAAAAAAAACGATCTGACGAGTCTCGAACACCCTGGGTTCAAAGCCGTATAACCTAACCACTGAACCACAAAAATAGCGCACTCTGATGTCTAGCTCCCATACTACTAGATTTCTGGCTCCCCAGTCGGTTATTTGGAGCTTCCATACATTATCATTGTATGGTCTATCTATGTATATTTAACCAATGGTTATTATATATTTATCTGTGGTTCTATCTAAATTCAAGACTCCAATAGAGATAGTAAATATTATTTTATGATAATATGTAGGAATTATAGGATTAATTACTTAATATATGATATCAGTTACTGTTACGTACCAAATATCAATAAAACTTTAAGAGGTTTTTAGCCATGTGAAAAAATAAATTATACCGATATGGTGACTCTTAGGGTATACATTATCGGTGCATAAATATATAAAAAAAATGTTAACACTTGTGTAAGTATTAATAGTTGATATTTGAAATATTACTGAATATTCGTAATCGTTATGTTATTAATATCACAATGTAATAATAATAATTTTTTTTTTATTATACGAGTAAAGTATTCCTGGCAGGGTCATCTAACTTATTGATAACTTTTTTTTTTCATAACAGATAACAGTTGATAATGCATAAATTTATACGAATTATTTACAACAAATTACAAAAATGTATATTGATAAATATATAAATGGTACGATATAGTAAAATAATAGTATACAAATTTTATAGGTATAATATTTTTTTGAAATTGAAAGCTTTTTTTATTTAATTTGTTATTGATATTAAGAGAGGGCATCATAGGAACATCCACGTTTGAGCCGCTGGAGAGTAGGCTTGTCACTGAGTTTGAAGTATTTTGTACTTTTTGCATTGTTTAGTTGGCCAAGAAATTTGACAGTGAGATTTTGTAAGTAGGCTCTAATTTTTGGGAGTTTGAAGTCTATGTAAAGGACTTCGTTTCTGACGAACCAAGGTTATAGTTGTTAACCAAGTTACATTGGATATTGTTTGTAGTATATTATAGTAGTACAATATAATATTACATCGTAATATTCACTTCAATCTATACTATTATATAAAATTGTAAGGGGTTTTCTACGACCGCGCTAACCGAGAAAACTACTGAACCGATTTGGCTGAATTTTTTTTTTAATTGTTCGTAATTGCTAGGAGAATTTAGAGAAATTAATTTTATTTCTGTTTTTTTGTATAATATGTTATGACTTGGTACGAATTAGTTATGAATTATGATTAATGTTTAGACTTAGAGTATACCTATATACTAATATGAAGAAAAAACGACGTCGTCCAGTTATCTAGTTATTAAAAATACTAGGTTTCACTACGTGACAACAATTGTGTCATATATACCTTTTAAAATAACCAATGACATTGTCAAACTATAACGATAATATTCAAATCAACTACTAACTACTATAATACCGTCTACAAGTTATTAAAATGAAATATTTCTTACCTGATAGTTTATGAACGATGTTCTTATTCTACCTATTGGATGGAAAATAAACGCCGTTCAAAACTATTGCCTCATTTTTAATTTGAATTAAATAACATTTCATATTTGTATTTAAAATAAAAATAAACAATGGATAATGGGTATGATATATATAATATAATATTATTATGTTCTTCCGTAGTTCCGTCATCAAATATATGTATAATATGTGCTGCGCAACGCGGGTATAGCCATAACCCGTAAGCCCGTATAGTGATTTAATCGGAACGATACGAAAATAGAATAAGCAGATAACAAAAATAAATTAATGTGAATTAATTTTCAGCAGAAGCATTGTGTATTATTATCCAGTGTTTAGAATTCCGTCATATTATTATAAGATACATTTTTATCTGATTTTATATTTTATTTTTATGAATAATGCAGGGCAAAATTATATATTACGGCCAACAGGCCAGTCCGCGATCGCTAACCAGCGGACCGGACCAGTCCGCTCCTGCAACCATGTTTCCCAACAAGTTATTATGGGGTTTGGTGGCAATTTTATTTCAAGTGCTTTAATTTTAATTAATAGAATTTTAGAAGGAGCTTTTCTAAAAAAATGTTTACATTTGATATTAAGCTATCTAACGTTCAATCGTTTTGGAAAACCGTAAAGTGAAATTGCGTGAGATAGCTGACACCTCAAAGATATCAGAAGGCAGTGTGCACACTATTTTGCTTGAACATTTGTCCATGAGAAAGCTGTTTTCAAAGTGGGTGCCGCGTTTGCTCACAGTTGACCAAAAACAACAACGTATAGACGATTCTGAGAGTTGTTTGGAGCTGTTTAACCGAAATAAACAGGACTTTTTGCGTCGATATGTGACAATGACGAAACATGGATCCACCACCACACTCCAGAGTCAAATCGGCAGTCAGCTGAGTGGACTGTAGCCGGAGAACCACGTCCAAAGAAGCCAAAATCGCAAAAGTCGGCTGACAAGGTTATGACGTCTGTATTTTGGGATATGCAAGGAATTTTGTTCATCGACTATCTTGAGAAAGGGAAAAAAATCAACAGCGAATACTACATGGCATTATAGGTGCGTTTGAAGGAAGAAATTGCCAAAAACGACCACACATGAAGAAGAAAAAAGTGCTCTTTCACCAAGACAATGCACCGTGTGACAAGTCGATCGTAACGATGGCCAAATTGCACGAATTGGGCTTCGAATTGCTTCTGCGCCCACCGTATTCTCCAGATTTGGCCCCCAGCGACTACTACCTGTTCGCAGACCTGAAAAAAATGCTCGCCGGAAAGAGATTTAGCTCGAATGAAGAGGTGATCGTCGAAACTGAAGCTTATTTTGAGGCCAAAGACAAATCGTTTTACAAAAAAGGTATCGAAATGCTAGAGCGGCGTTGGACTGATTGTATCACTCTTGAAGGAATGTATGTTGATGAATAAAATCGAATTTTGTCAAAAAAATGTGTTTTTCTTAGTTATCCTACGGACTTATTGAGTGATGTGTTACCTCATCCAATTGTCCTCGAATTTCCTCGGCTATACGATGAATTTCATAAGCAACACATATAGCATGAACCAATTTTGTTTAAAACCTTTTTAAAATAGATCCAGCTTTTACCATAAATGGTGCGGCGTCTATTAAAAATGACAAAACGTTGTTGTAATTGATACTTCCAGACCATAAGGTACCCAATTGCCTTATCAAATAGTTTACAAATTATTGCATATCTATATATGTATGATTAATTCTATTGTTCTGAGTGTAGTAAAAATATATTGCCAGTATTATCAGTGTCTTGAGAACTCCCACAACGACGTTTGCTATGAATCGTCCTTCGACATCACACATCTCATCAATAGAGACCCAAATTTTATTTTCACCTATCTCAATCTTATTGTACACAATATAAACAAATCCCTTACAAAGAGTGGATTTAAATGATATATTTTTGTAAAAATTCTCAAAATTTACTGTTGGAAAGTTTATTCAAAGGAATGTTTGCCATCAGTAAAGCTTTGCAATAATCAGTATTAAATGATGACTTAGTTGACAAACTGGTCAAAAGTGTTTTGTGTTTTTACTGTCCCTGTGGTCTTGTGTTTTTTTTTTTTTAAAGCTTTTTGGTGTTTATACGTACTAATATGTTGGTTAACATTAAACTTTTTCTCTGAACTTAATCGAATTTCACATAATTTACAAAATAAATTATTCCCAATTATGGAAAAATCATCAGAACTAAATTCTGTTACATAACTTCTTAACGACCACATACTGTTTTTTCTTTGTCATTTTTAAGCCTATCAAATATCACGATGAAACACACAGGCACACTATGAATCAAACTCAAACTCGAAGTAACGATGACAAACAACGAACTAACAATTGCGGTGTACCAATACAGTTTATCAATCACATAATAAATTAGATTATTTTCTTCACTTCTTCTCAAATAAGTAGATAACTACATGGTTTTCGATCTTTCAAATTACTTTTGTTGAGTATTTATAAATCACGTTCATGTGCAAAGCTTTTGTGACAGATAGTTGTAATTTAATCAAATTAAATTTTTGTAATTAATTGCTTAACATTTTAATTACTACATTTTGAACAGTAATATTATTCATAAATCATTAGAAATCGTTAAATACACGTCAGTATAGCGAAAAAAAATTGCAAAATAAAATTTCATATTTGAATTCTCCGTATTACAAAACGTATTTGTATAACACTCTGCTATATTTTATATCACCTATGATGGATATGCAAATACTAAAAATCCAGAACCCTGCTTATAGTATTAAGTACAGGGTCAGTTCTAAATAAAATGTATACATAGGTAAAATCAAAATTTGCCGCCATTTCGTTCTTGATCTCTCTATTTACCCCTTGTCCCTTTAACTATATCCTCAAACATATTAACGTGTACTTTGGGTTTAAGCTACAGTACACCTATATACGTTAAATTTTATAATTCACATAAAAAATATTTTTATTTAACTATAGACAATTAATTAATTACATATAAATATTATTAAAATATAAGAATTTCATTTTGTATTAATTTCAATAGTCCATATTTTTTTTTAAATTTAAGTACCTTTAAATAATAAATTGTCTTCACAACAACTTTATAGCGACATAATAATGAATCCAACATCTTTATTTTTTATACAATTTTTATTTTTCTGGCTTTTAATGCTGCAAAGTCTTCTAGTATTTCTTGCATGTCCAATTTGTTTGATACATCTTATTCAATTGAAAGAGTTGCCAGATCAACTAAACGCATTTGACATATTTGGGACTGCAAATAGTTTTTTATAATCTTCAGTTTTGAAAATGATCTTCCGGCACTGGCTGCAGTTATAGGTAATGTCAGTAAAATCTTAAGTGCTGTGACTGGGTTAGGAAAAAGCTCCACCATTTTTCTTTGACATGTGTATTACAAAACCTTGAGTGGATCACTTTTTTTCATTTCTTGAACATTTTTTAAATGCGATAAGTTCTTGATGTAATTCTACAGCACTAATATCTGTGTTTGGGCCATCATTAGAAGTGAGAGAAAGTTGTAGATCCTTGCAGTGTTTTAACAATTCATTTTCATTTTCAATTATTAATATATTATATAAGAACAAAAATAAACTGTTATATTCAGATAGCTTATCAAATCTTTCAATTATAGACTGAATACCTGTATTCAAAACTTGATTAAAAAAATTAACTTTATAATGCATTTATGGATCATATATAGGGTTATCCTGAGATTAATAAGCAAAATGAGTCGCCTTACGTCTCTTATCTTTATAAACTATGAAATTTGTCATCAATTCCTTAAAAAAACTTTTTTAACAACTCCCTTTGCAGTTTTTAATGTTTTTTTAAAACCTTCTTCAAAACGATAATCTTCCAAGAACTTATTTGTGATGTTTAATTAATTAATAGCTTCCGATAGATCAAGCGATGGTGATTAAAGAAGTTTGTTCGAAATATTAATTTCATATAAAATACCATACAATGTTTTTAAACACATCACAAATTTAATGTTTGATATTTTTGTAAAATTCCTCGAGCTTCAGAACGACTTTTAACACCAAATACATTGGTTAAAGTGTTATATTCTTCAATATCTGGCAATGCATCACATATTTCATTTAGTTGGAATCTAATAGCTTTAACTGCATCCACTATACTTTCCCACCGAGTAGCACTTGTGGTTTTACAGTTAAACCGGGTAAATATTTGATTAATATATCCCAACAGGGAGTTGATGAAGAAAAATATTATAAATTATTTGAATTATACTAAAGAACAAAACAGCTTCAAGGCAACAATTAGCAAAATCATTTAAAACCAAATTTAAGCTATGTGCATTGCATGGTATATAAAAAGCTCTAGAATTAAGTTCAAGAATTCTTGCTTGAACACCACTGTATTTTCCACGCATATTCATTCCGTCGTCATAGCCTTGACCTCTCATATCCTCGAGGTTAACTTCAAATTTTCTTAATTTATCCAAGAGGACTTTTGTGATCTTAAATCTAGATGCTTCATATAGTTGAATAAAATCTACAAAGTGATCATTTATATTGACTTCACCAGTATCCTCTGAAATTGTCACAAATCTGAAAATCATGGTCATTTGTTCTTTATTGCTTATATCTGGCATACAGTCGAGAACAATTGAATAATATTTTGCTTTTTTCGGGCATTTAAATATATGAAGTCTAATTTTTTTCGCTAATAAATAAATTATATGATTTTGTATCTCTTTTCCAACATAATGAGTATGTATTTCATCGGAGGTTATTCTTCTTATATGTTTTCATAATTGAGTCAAATTGACGTAAAAACTCTATGAATTTTAAAAAATGTCCATTATTTTCTATATTTAGTTTATCGTGAGTTCCCCGTAGAACTAAGTTTTGATTTCCAAGTAATCTTATTAAAGATCTTATTCTTTCTATAACTTGTCTCCAATGTTGAATTTGCGTTTTTATTATTTTTTCATTTATATTAGCTATGGTTTTTGAATTATTTATTCTTATTTCTAGTTCTTTCCACTTAAGAAAAGATTTTTCATGATTTGGTGACCGGTCATGTTGTTTTAATGTTTCAGCAATGTTCTTCCAATCATGATATCCCTCTTTGCCTTAAGACGATTTTGTCTCATTAAACAATTTGCAGTAAAAATAAAATACAGAATCACACGTACTAGAACATACTAACTATGATTGTTTTACCTCCATTCCATTACTTAATTTTCTAAAAAAAAATGATTGATTGTAATCAATCATCTTCGACCGGTATCATCTTTTGGGTACAATTTTGAATGTAATTGATAAGGGCCCTTTTAAACTAATAACATCCGTATTTTATCCCATTTAGCTGACCAATTCTTTGGATTTTTTAATAATTTAAGGTCAAATGAATCTGCAGGTGTATCTGTTACTAGACTAAAATCATGATAATTTTGTTCAACCACTTCACAATTGGAATTATTGGATAACGTTGCATCTTTTACAATAGAAAGTGTTTTATTATTCGCTTTATTACACCCAATCAACAAATCTTTATAGATTTCAATACATTCACAATTATCTTCTTTGATATTTACTGAAGAGACACTAAGACTATTTTCTATATCAAGAGAAGTATTAGCTTTTAAAATTAAATTACCATTTCTTTTTCTAAATTAGATGCTGAAATATGCGTTTCTATTTCCACAATAGCCTGTACATTATCACTCACACCAGATTGTCACTTTCAATTTCTGATGTGTCTGAAGAAATATTATTATTTTCAGTATCATGAGAATTACTAGTTGGTACTTGTTGAAAAAAATTTAAAATGCGATCTTTTTGTTTAGATATTTCTAATTAATGTGCTATACATTTTTTCTTGTATTCTGCTCCTGACAACCCAGTGCGTTTAGCGCTGTTCGACATTTCAGATTTCAAATTTCGACTTTTCTTTTTTTCAAAATTCTAAGAAAAAATTATATATTAGTAAAGAAAAGTCATTGCAGTGGCGTAACGATAGGGTGGCATGACGGGCAATGGGCCACGGGCCCACGACTCTAGAGGGCCCTTAAAAAAAAAAAATAGTACATTCAAAAACAAATCACCATTAGTGAAATTTATAAATACGATTCTGTTTAAAAATATATGTATATTCTTGTAAAATAAAATAAATTTAATAACTGATCACGATTATATTTATAGATTATTTTATTTACCAGTCAGTCGACATTGTCGATATTAATATTAATATACATTTAATGATAGTGTTATTTGTAGAATGGAAATAACAATGAAGCGTATCGCAATCGCTTGTATTTGAAACCAAACGTAACATTTATATTTTATATTTAGATACTAGATGAGATTAGAACTATTCTAGGAAAAAGTGACCGTCGTTTAGTCGTTTGTTACTCGATGTTCTTTTAATTTATATTTTATTTTGTTATTAGTCAATGACGTGTCGTTAATCGTAGACCGATTTTGTTTTCACCTTCTGCTATGAATCAGTGATTCGTATTCGTATAGGTATTGTGATCAATCATGTCGAAAAAAATACCTAGTGGGTATGAAAAGCGTAAGAAAAAAACGGAAGAACAAGAAAAATTATTAAAATTGCCTAAAATTAGTAGTTTTTTTTTCTAGTACCACTCCTCCTGAAAATAAAAGTGAAATAATAATTAAGTGTTAATACCGAGGTTAATAGTGAACAAAGTGTTGAACTTAGTTCTGTAGATAGTGAAAAAAGTGAAATATCCGCCCCAGAAATATTGTCATTCTGTTCATATAAAGGTACGAATCAAAATAAATCTTTTGATATTGTTTTTAAAAATATTATTGAAACTTCTTCTGATCCGACGGATATTGGACATTTTAAAGAAATCGTTTTAGATGCTCAAACTAAACGGTTCATAATTGAAAATGGGCATAGCAGACCTAAAGCTAAAGGGCCTTTCGCTAAAAATTCAGACGGTAGATCTTTTTCTGAAAAGTATTATAGCTATTATAGTATTATTATTACTATTTTACAGTGTCCAAATCTGGTTTAAAAATCGAACGTTCGTGGCTATGTTATTCGACTATACTTCAAGAAGCGTATTGTAGGTCATGCTGGCTATTTGGAGATCGCACATCCACTGGCTTTCAAGAAATTTAGACTACAGGTTATTGTGATTGGAAGCATATACAGATGATGGCATTAAAAGACATGAGCAATCACACGTTCACTACATTTCCTGTTTATTATATGAAAAATGGTTTTTAAATAAAACATTAAACGAAGAACTAGAACAGAGCACAAAAAAAGAAAAATTATTTTGGCGTCAGGTTTTAGAGAGAATTTTAAATATTACTCTTACATTGCTATGCGAAGTTTACCTTTTCGCGGCCACAGAGAAAAGCTCGGTAATGGAAAAGGAGAAAACGACAATTTTATTTGTTTTATTGAGTTACTTACAAAATACGACCCAGTACTAGAAAAAGTTATTAATCAGGTAATAATAAAGTAAACTACTGTAGCCCTAAAATTCAAAATAAACTAATACAGTTAATTTCAAATAAAGTCGAAAACGAGTTAATACTTAATATTAAAGAAGCTCCTTTTTTTCCATTATAATTGATACAACACAAGATATTTCAAAAGTTGATCAGTTAAGTGAAATTTATCGTTATTGTGTTATAGAAAAAGATGAATACGGAAACCCAAAAATTGTATGTGTTAAGGAAACTTTTTTAGCATTTCATGAAGTTGTTGATCAATCTGCCTCTTCTCTTTCTGAACTAATATTACAGAATATTGAAAAAAAAGGGATTGTCTATCGCCAAGTGCCGTGGTCAGGGCTATGACGGGGCTGCCAATATGAGTGGTATGTATAATAGCTTACAAAAAAGAATTAAAGACATTGAGCCAAGCGCAGCTTATGTCCATTACTCTGCTCATAATTTAAATTTAGTTGTCAATGATGCTGTGCATAGGCGGAACTACGGCCTGGGCCAACTGGGCCATGGCCCAGGCTAATTGGTTCCTTGTTAATGTATACATTTGCTAAGAATCTATTGTTTTAAATGTAATAAAAAAATTAGATATAAATGTAAAAGAAAATTGAAAAATTAACTGTACGTAATAAATAGAATAGTTCAAATGTTAAAAATATATTTAGTAGTATTACAACTGGTCATCAAAATCAAATCATTATATCAAAAGTTTTTAAATTATTGATATTTATTTTTAGAAAATGTCACTGCGAGTCTCGCCGTATTATTTTCATTGTTCATACGTTCAGTACCTACGTGTTTTATCTTTTTTTTTTATTATCGTTTATCGAATAATCCAAGTATAGACATTATAAGGTTATTAGTTTAAATAGTTTAATATTTTTTGTTTATTTGATGACCATACCTACTGGTGAACGGACTGAGGATACAGATGCATGGTTAGCAAAATGGACAAGTAAGTTATTAATTTTATATTTATTTTAAGTGTTAAATTTAATTAATTGTATACTAAAGCATTACTAGATGTAAGATCTAGGTATTTATTATCTAGCAGGCCCTATTTTTATGTGCACCACGACACACAATGTGCACTACGAATGTACAAGTGTGCACTACGATTTGAACGCGTGTGCACTACTGTTAACAAAAAAAAAATTAAATAATATACCAGCTATTAGAAAATATGAGTATTTCCTGAATTTTTTTAAATTTAAATTATATTTAGTTATAATTAATTTTTATCAATTTTCAAACATTCAGCAAAATGCAGTATCTGATGTATGTGTCGTAGGCCATATGGAAATTCTAATCTTGTCCATATTACAATATAAAACGATTTTATAAATTGTTTAATAATATACAGAATTGTCTAGGACAGGACATAATATATTCTAAAATCTATATATTGGTTGGTTTTTAGATATATTATCCGAAAATGTCCAAACAAGGAATCAGTAAATTCCAATTTAAAAACTGCTGAAGTTCAAAATACCACAGCAATTGCATTGCCTTCTGATCATTTGAAATCCGAAAATTTGAAGTTGCAAACATCTTTCATTGAACATAATGACCCAGCTTTACCATTACCATCTGATCGTTTAGAAAGACACTCAAAATTACTCAAAGGGCCCTGCCAAGTCCACTTATCTCTTTATCCAAGAGTAAAATTCGGGGATCGATTTCGTTCTTTTCAAAAATCATGGAACGAAACTTTTAAATGGTTAGAATACAGTGAAAGTATAAACGCAGCATTTTGTTTTTGTTGTCGAGCATTCTCTTCGAATAATATAATTAAAAAAGGTCATATCGATCAATCGTTTATAAAGAAAGGTTTTACTAATTGGAAAGGTGCCACTGAAGCTTTTAGACTACACGAGAAGTCACAATGTCATATTGATAGTGTGATATCGTGGGAACATTTAAAAAAAGGAATTCCCATTGATGTTAAGTTGGATAAACAAAAAGAAATCACATTAGCAGCTCGTGAAAAAATGCGTTTAGAAAACCGGGTTATCATCAAACGTTTAATTGATGTTATAATTATATTAACCAAAAGCGGAAGTTCATTCAGAGGACATCTTGAGCATGAAGATAATGTGAATAAAGGACTATTTTTCGAAATCGTAGATCTACTCAAACGATACGATCCTATTATAAAAAATCATTTAGAACATGGGCCTAAGAACACACAATATTTGAGTGGAAAAAATCAAAATGAATTAATAGCCTCAGTTCATAATGTGATGTTTCATGAAATATGCAAGAGGTTAAATGGTCAACAGATTGCAGTTATGGCTGATGAGACCAGCGACTGTGGTCACATTGAGCAAATGGCAATCGTAGTAAGATATTTTGATGATGTAGAAAATAAACCTATCGAATTATTCATCTCTCTGGAGCGTCTAGAAACTACTGATGCACAATCCATTTTTAATGTTTTAAACACAATAGTCCATAAGTTAAAACTCGATTGGCTCTCTGTTTCTTCCGTTTGTTTCGACGGCGCAGCCGCAATGGCAGGTCATATTTCTGGAGTTCAGTCCCGATGTAAAGAAAAAAACTCTAAAATATTATACGTACACTGTTTTGCTCATTGCTTAAACCTTGTACTTGTAGATTCTTGCATTTCGCGTAAAGAGAATAGTATGATTTTTAATTTTTTTGGAACAGTTCAAATAATATACAATTTTATTGAAAGCAGTCCATCTCGACACTCGGTTTTTAAAAAAATTCAAAAAAATATTGGTGTAAAATTAAAGATTTTAAAATCCCTTTCAACAACTAGATGGGCTTGTAGGGCAGAAGCTGTAACAGCAATTCGAGATAACTTCTCGGTTATAATTCAGACAGTTAATGAAATAAATTATTCAACTAAGCAACCAGAAATAAAAACTAAAGGAAAGGGTATTATTTCCCAATGCTTAAATTTTAATTTTATCATCTGTCTCGAACTGATGCATCCTATTCTACAGTTGATTGTAAAAGTTAGTAGAGTACTTTAAGATCCCGGATTAAGTATTTTGACAGTTTTGGAAGAGATTAAATGTCTTCGTTTGGCAATAGAAAATAAGCGTTCCGATAGTTTATTTTATGATGATATTTATGATCAAAGTCAGCACATTTGTGAAGAACATGGCGTAAACATACCATCAGTCAGACCTAGAAAACTGCCTGCACGTAGAGATGAAAATTGGAAAAATCAGTTTGTATTTGAGACAAAAAAAGAGGAAATCCGAGTTTCTACAATGTATCCATTGATTGATTCGTTAGTACAAGGAATTAACGAACGTTTTAATCAAGAAAGCACTTCAATCATTACTGGTGTGGGGAAAATGTTAAAATTTGAATTGAGCAAAGATGACATTAATTTATTGACAAATCATTTTGATTTATCAAAGAACGAATTTGTAAGTGAAATACATCTTTTGAAGGCACGAAACAAAGATGATATTCTTACTAATAAAGACTGTGCATTTTGGTTAAAATGGTTACGAGAAAATGGTATTGAGACCATTTTTTTTCAGCATAGAAAAGTATTAAAAGGTTTCTCTGTCATACCAGTCACAAGTACTTCGTGTGAAAGAGCTTTTTCGAAGCTAACACATATTAAAACTAAGCTACGGACGACAATGACTCAAGGGCGATTGGAAAATTTAATGCTTCCATATATCGAACAAACCATGGCAAAAAATGTCGACATTAATGATGTGATCGAAGAATTTAAAAGAATGGTCCCATATGAACGTCATTTAGCTTTATAAGTCTTAACTTTAAGATACAATTTTAAATATTATTAGTATCTGTATTTCACATGTAACATTTTAGTTTATATTATAACTTATAAGTGATACAATTTTAGATTTATAACATCAATAATTACCCATGTTATACAGTTATATTGTAATAAAAAAAAAACATTAATGTTCCATATATCACTCTCCATC
Source organism: Pentalonia nigronervosa (assembly GCA_014851325.1). Classification (NCBI taxonomy): domain Eukaryota; kingdom Metazoa; phylum Arthropoda; class Insecta; order Hemiptera; family Aphididae; genus Pentalonia; species Pentalonia nigronervosa. The sequence continues at coordinate 4,652 of JACXSJ010003750.1, read as the reverse complement.
CTTATTTCTTTTGAGTATGATAGGTGAAAAATGACTCTCATGAGTGGCCCAGTCTAATTAAAATGTCTAGTTCCGCCTATGATGCTGTGAAAGAAATAACAGAAATGGAAATCTTTTTTGATGTTGTTCAACGAGTTTTTGTTTTTTTTTTGGACATAGTATAGTAAGATGACGTATATTATCAGATTTAATTAAGGAATCGAACAGTCAAAATGGATTATTAATAAAAAAACTTAATTCCACAAGATGGGCTGATCGTTATGAAGCAGTTTTTGCGCTTAAAATTAGATTTGTTGAAATTCAAAAAGCTTTAACAAAAGTTATACTTTGCATCTCTAAGTTAGATGAGCGAAATGAAGCTGAAGAAATTAAAAAACAAATTGAAAATTATAATTTTATTTGCACTTTAGTTTTTCAATGTAAAATTTTACAAATTATAAACCTAACTTCTTAAATTATCCAGTCAAAGTCAGTTGATTTAGATAATGCATCCAATTTATTAAAAAACTGTTATGAACAATTAAAAGAATATAGATGTAATTTTAATGATCTCTTGGAAGAAGCAAATATAGTTGCTAAAAGTTGGCCTATCTCTACAGAGTTTCAAAACAAACGTCGTAAAGTTGTAAAAAGATATTTCGATTTATCCAGAAAGCTTATTTCGTGTAACTATTTTTAATAGAACGCTGGATATATTAATAAATCAAATAAGTAAACGTTTTTCAAGTTTTCATGAATTAATGCTAAATTTCACATGTTTACAACCATCTTTTCTTACACCAGCAACAGATTTAGAGCTTTTAAATGAAGCTACAAAGTTGGTAAACAAATATGATAAAGACATATCAAAAACATTTACAAATGAAATTTTAGCTGTAAGATCAACTCTTAAAAATCAAATAAGTGAACTTAATTCAACTAGAGATCTTGCTCAACTTTTAATGGTGAAAAATTATTCTTTAACAGCCAGTTTCCCAGAAGTATGTACTGCTCATTTATTATTTTTGACAATTCCTATTACATCTGCAAGCGCAGAACGGTCATTTTCGAAACTAAAAATTATTAAAGGATATTTAAGGAGCAATGATGCAAGATCGTTTAAGTGGCCTGGCGTTAATTTCAATCGAATAAGAAACAGCCCGAGAAGGTGACTTTGAAAATTTAATCGATATGTTTGCCGAAGAAAAAGCAAAAAAAAGAAATTTTGAATATTTAAATTTTGTATTGCTTTGTATATATTTTTTAAACCAAAAAAATGTTTAATAAAATTTTACTATAAAAATAATATTACACTAAACATGTTTTTTATTGTTTGTAACCTTAAAGGGTATAATTTTATAGGTGGTTAGTTTTTGTAGGCTATTCCTCATATCTCTTTCTTCCAAATTTATAAAACTAAGGGCCCAATTGGATTATTTTGCCACGGGCATTAAAAGTTCTAGTTACCCCACTAAGTCATTGTTAACAAATATTATTATATTTTATTTTGTTTTTTTTTTTATTTAATTTAATATAAAAAAGATAACTAGGCCTCACTGAGTTTAAACTCGTGTGGTGGAGAACATTTAAATTGTTGATTATTTATTTTTTATTTTATTAATGAATTGAATAATTAATACAATACTAATTAACGGAATATTAAAAGTACCGCTTTTTCAGACTATGTAATAGACCTGTTTTAATTTTTGATATAGATTAAGGTACAATAATGTATACAATAATACAAACATCTTATTAGCATTAAAAATAATAATCTTTGTAATAAATTAGCATTGCTTAAAAATGTTAAGATTAACTAGATTTCATTTAATTATTATAATTCAATTAAAGTTTATTATTATGAATATACCCTACGTATAATTTTTATACAGTGAACTGTGAACAGTTTACAATTCAAATTTATAAAATCGAATAACTTTAATAATATTCATGCTAATATTATATACCAATTATAACAATTATTATCAAAATTATTAATTACACAATCTATTAATATTACAAAAATATACATACAAATCATACAATATGCTATATCATGGGTACGATACCTGTAACTTTTCAGCCACCGTTGCCAGTAATTAACTGTAAAAATATTGTAGGTCATTACTAGGGCTAGGATTTATATGCAATAAAAAATGATTAAATATGCATTTGGTTTATTAAAAATATGCAAAAATATGCTTAAATAAACCAAATAAATATTATTTAAAAAACACATTTTCTATATATTTTTTTTAAATACCAATTAATAAAAATAAATATGTTAATATGTTAAACACTTAAATATAAAAACATTAAAAAAATTCTAAAATCTTAAAATCTCTAAAATATTAATTGGTATAAAATTGATAAAGCTACTCGAATGAATTACACGAAACAATTACATGATGTTTTAAATTTTCAAAAATGAATGATCTTCTGTTTGACCTTAGTATGTTTTTATATTTGCTAAAACTCCGTTCGACATCACATGACGTAATTTTTGCATATCTAAATTTTGTAACTTCTCCAGGAGTTAGATTTGGAAAATCTTCATCTACATTGTTGCCATTTAAAATATTACGTATCGTAGACATAGCTTTTAGCCCGGTATTTTTTTCTAACACATTTTTATATTTTTTGTCGATTTTTTCAGCGATCGGTCCTTTGTTTTAGCCAAGTTTAGATTTGGTGTTTTCAACGATTTCCAAATTCTCATCGAGTAAAAGTGATGCATTTTCTAATTTCAAAATAAATTGAGTGATAAAGCCAAAGTTACTTTTTATATAAGCTAAATCATTTTGTATAGTTCTATTTTCAAATAAAGCTATAGCATTCTTTATGGATTTTGTAGTATTTTCGTCTAAAGACAAAAGCACCGATTTTATGGAATTGAAATTATCAGCATAATATAATGTGGCTTCTAGCCAAGTTCCCCATCGAGTAAGTATTGGCTGTGGAGGTAAAGGTAATTCTGGAAATAATTCTCGAAATTTCAACACACGACTCTGAGCTTTTAAAAATACTTTTTTCACACAACTTATCATATTATCGATATTTGGATACTCAAGTCTTATTGTTTCACACACTCTGTATAAACCATGGGCTACACATGTCACATGTATCATATTTGGAAATAATACAGTTAGTGTATTAGCCGTTTTCACCATGTATGATACAGCGTCAGTTAAAAATAAAAAAACTTTATTATATTTAATGTCGTTGGGCCAAAGTATATTTAAAGCATCATGAAATAATTTCCCTACTGTTTGATAATTGCACTTTGAAAGTTCCTCGCGAGTCAATAAATACGACTTAGAACATTTATCTTCATGCATAAGACCAACTACAACATTAGCACGTACCTTCCTTCAACGTCTGTAGTTTCATCAATTGAAACATAAATGGGGTCCTCACCAATTTCTTTACGAATACGGTCAATTACTTCATTATAAAGAACTGATACACATTTTTTTCGTATTGTAGATTGATCCGGAATATGTTTACCAGTATACTTTTGCAAAAATGTATTAAAAGTTGTATTATGCAATTTCCATAAAGGGATATCAGAAGCTAAAAATGCACGACATAAATCGAGCGAAAATTCTGAGTTTTGATCTTCAAATGAGTCTTTAATAAATATTTTTTTCATTTTTTCTTTTCTTGTTGAATTACTGAGGTGTTTTGCTGTACTTAAATGCTGAGTTACTTGAAAGCGCTTATTTGATGATACTGCCTGGTCACAAATATTACAAAATAGTGTTTTACCATCGGTTTTAAAAACTGTACTAGAAAAGTTTTCGACATACTGTCGAAGTTTTGCACTGGTACTTTGTATTTTTGGCATTTTATAATTGAATGTAGGTATTAGGTAAGTAAGTAACGAAACCAAACAGTTCGCAAACAACACGCAACGTACACATGATATACGACGATCACTGTCAAACACAAACTAACTTTTAGCTGTATGCTTTTATTTAGTAAGCGTACGTATATGCGACAGTAAGATAAGATAAAATTACATTTGGGTATTTTTGTACTATGATAAAATGAATTGTAATGAAATATACTATAAAACATGCACTTTTTGTGTTTTTGTAGTCGAAATGTATAAAAATATTCATTTTGTTCGAAATATGCAAAAATATGCATTTTGTCCAAAATATGCAAAAATATGACAAATAAAAATACCACCATTTACCTCAGCTAGAGCTAATTCGTGGACATTACTTACAAAATAAGTAATCAGAAGTTGCAAAAAAAACATACCAATGCATATAAATCCTAGCCCTAGTCATTACAAAGCGACAGATGAAAAACAAACAACACTATTGATATTAACGCGTTATGCCGGGTCCACACAGAGACGACAAAAGTAAAACAAAACAAAAACTCTGTGTTTTTCGACAAAATCAAAACATTTCTAAAACAATTTTGTTTTTTCCAACAAATTGTTCGTGTTTTGAAAAACAAAGTCGTGTCCCGAGCGGTGTCGGTAAACATCAAAAGGTTTTTGTTTTGTTGTTGTTTTTGCGAACACTGTCGAACGTGTGTGGACATGACGTTTTCAAAACAACCTACAGGCAATATTTTTCATCAGGATTTTGCAGGCAGTACCAATTTGGTTATTTATAAATATATATTTATTATATAATTATAAATTCGTTGTCTAC
>JACXSJ010003749.1:0-19770 GCA_014851325.1 Pentalonia nigronervosa | reverse complement strand
GCAATTATATCGCCAACATACAGCTTTATGGAAAGTTAAAAGTACTGAATATAGTGATAGAAACCTGAAGAATGAGGCATATAATGTATTAATTGAAAAATATAAAGAAGTGGACCCAAATGCAGACAAAGAAATTGTGAAAAAGAAAATTAATAGTCTGAGAACTAATTATCGAAAAGAGCTGAAAAAAGTAAAAGCGTCCTACAAATCTGGAAGTGGTACTGATGATATATACGTGCCTCCGTTATGGTATTATAATGAATTAAATTTTCTACAAGACCAAGAAGTACCTGTGGATGGATCATCTACAATTATTTTACAAAGCGAGGATGAGACACAAGACAACGTAGACCTCTCAATAAACGCACAGGAGCAAAACATACCAGAGGTAATTGGAAGTTTAATTATTTATTATAAATAAACAATTTTATAAGAACATACATTTAAGAAACACATTTATCATACATTTACATTTTAAATAATATTTTCTTGCCAAGTAACTTTCCCTTCGTTGTTAAAATAATCACAGAACTTTAGTCTAATATTTTTCGCGGATATTGATGCATTTCTTCCTCGTAGAGGTTGTAGACAGTGTAATTGAGGATGTTCTATATTAACGTCATTTTCAGGGTCATCAAAATTATTGTATTTTGAAATATCTGAGTATTGATCTTTTATTTTTCTTCTTAAAAAATTATGAAGATAACAGCAAGCTAAAACTATTCTTTGTACTTTTTCTGGTGATAAATTTATTGTGGTCAAAAGTAATCTAAAACGTGATACTAATATGCCAAATATATTTTCTACTATACGCGAGCTCGGGATAGCCTGTAGTTAAACACTCTTTCTTCTCTAGTTAAATTTCTTTGAGGAAAAGGTTTCATAAAATTATCTTTTAGTGCAAATGCCTCATCTCCGACAAAAACAAATGGTAATTGATAATTACTGTTGGGCATTATTTTTGGAGGAGGGATATTTAATTCTCCTTTTTCTAATAACTGACCAAATTTTGTATTTGTTATCACGGCTCCATCTGACATACATCCATTTGCTCCTACATCAACCATAATGAATTCATAGTTTGAATCTACGACTGCCATTAGTACAAGACTAAAAAAATGTTTGTAGTTGTAATATTGAGAACCAGATCCTTTAGGCTTTTGTACTGCTATGTGCTTTCCGTCTACGGCACCGATGCAATGAGGAAAATTCCATTTGCTTTCAAATCCCTTAGCAACTGCACTCCAACCTTCAGAATTCTTAGGAAGCTAAAATAATATAAATATTTATGTTAGTGACATTACGTTTAATTATGGACAATTAATTATTTTTTTTAATATCAACTATGATACTTGGAACTCTGTGAAAAATTTACCCGTCTATATGTTTAGGAACAATACACAAATGTTAAGCTAAGACCGAAACCAACCATACAGCCACCACCAGCAAAAAAACAAATGGTTACTTCTCAAAAGGAATTACTAAATATAGCATGTGAGTATTTGAAAAATCACGATGAGTATGAAAATCTCGGAATATCATGGGCAAATGAGATACAAAAAATGAGAGTTGATCACAAATTCATGCAAAAAAAGCCATTCATGATATTTTGTATGAAGGTCAATTGGGTACTTTACATAGAAACTCCGTAAAAATCAATGAACCTTTAAGTAACCAAATAACACCTCAATCCTCAGTATGGTCATTTCCATCAACTTCGTCAACACCATCACCACAACTTCATACAGAGCAGTATCACTATTTGGATAGTATTGACAGTACAGGAGCATATTTTTCAAATTACTCCGATCAGTAAATTTGTTTATTTTCAATTATTTAAAGTATGTTTAATTTTTTTTTTTCAATGATAAAGTGTGTATTGTATAATATAATAAAACAACATTTGTTTACCTGAATGTATTCTTGCAGTTTTGTTATCATAGCCTCGCATGTCTCCAAAATAATAGAGCTGATAGTTTGTGGTGCTATTGCTGTGCTAAATTTTAAGTCTTCCAAACTTCGACCTGTTGCTAAGAATCGGAGCGTTGTTGCAAGTCGTTCTGTTGGTGAAATAGCCTTTCTCATCACGGTATCTTGTTTTGTAATTATTGGAGATATCATTTCCAACAACTCATTAAAACTGTCATTATTCATGCGTAAAAAAATTTCGTAATCATTTGGTTCACTTAGCTTTAATTCACGTAGTAAATTTTCACTAGTAAATTCTTCTCGTTTTAAATACCATTCCTTAGCCCAACGCCGCCGTTTTGGTTCTTTTGCGGATGCAAAATATAAAACAATTGCGAGACACGCTTTCCGTTTTTTAGACATAATAATAATAAATTATTATTATAAATAATTTTAAAATGTAAAATCTAAAATCACTAATCTGCTCTCAGTGAATAGTTATTTCAGACTTAATATATTGCACAAAAACATTGAATCGTTTGTATTCAAAAATATTGTACAATATAATATTGCACAATATCAATTATTGCGCAATAATATTGATTGTGTAGGGGCCGCTTAAGGAAATGAAATCAGGATATTAGACACATGAAAAACATCGCAACGGTGGTCTGTGCCAAAGATTTATTTATATTTTTAAATGTATTTGTAAAAATATGTCTATGCTATATTTCTACTAACTATATTGTTATAAAATTTGTAACCATTGACCAGCCCTATAAGTAAACAGAGATTATACATATCTATCCCATCAAAAATAGCACTTTTAGTTTTCCTAGAATTTTTAGTATATAATATGTATTCAATTTATTCGATTTTTTTTTTGGGGGGAGGGGGGTATTGTTTAAATCCATTGTAGATTAAATATGTGTTTTTTGGTAACCAAAAAAATTTAAATTCCCTAAGGTGATGTTGAATATATCACTTTTACATTTTTTATATGACCACTTCATAATTATAAAATGTAGTTTATAAATCAAATTTGTAAAAAAGAATTAACTGTGTTATTACACACTAAACCTTTTTAATCGAGTTTTTATTCAATCTTAAAACATCAACGTCAATAGTTTAGACTTATGAATTGTTTGAAATCATATAATTATTACCATATGTTAAAATTTTATAAAAACAGCATATTATTATAACATGGTAAGTGAGGTACTAATTATAGTTTACAATATTATGCATATACTTTTAAAATAAATTATACATATTTTATTAATTATTGTATGTAGGTTGTTTAGTTTTAAATTAGTAAAAATTAAAAATTAAATACATGTATTATATGATTCAATACTAACATTTTTATTTTTAAAGAAATGTGCCATTAAATGTTAACATTTATACATTAATACATTTGAATAATGATTTACAATATTATATTACTTTACAGTTTAGACAAAAATAATACTTTTTAATAAATATATCTAGATATCTATAGTATTATAAGTATGGTGAGTAAATATTAGTATTGTATATACTATTGTGAAAATAACTGCATTTACATTAATTATTTTTGATTCTGGATTCATCACTAGCCTCCAGTGTGTTGCCAATTACCATGGCTATTTTATATTCAAATTTAATTATATTATCTATGTGTCTCAGACCATCCCCCCTCTTTCTATATTATTATTATTATTATTTATTTTTTTTTTTTTAATTATTTAATTTAGATATTTTAAATGTCTTCCTTATTGTGTAAAATAAATATTGAATTATATTATATATTCCTTTCTGTTTTGTAATGGGTTTTTTAAGATATATTCTTTAATTTTATTTTTTAAGTATCTAATGGTTTTGTGTATTATAAAATATGCCATTATAGACACTACTGTGTACATGACATACTTATTATTTTCTATTTGGTTAATAAGATTTGAGTTTGTTATTTCATTTTCTGTTTGTGTAATTATTTCATCTAATTATTTTTCACTACTATCAAATTGATTTAAATTTATATGCGATGTTTCCAATTGATGCAATGTCAAATTGTACTCGGTTATTTTGTACAATTGTGATATTATTGATTGTGTATTGTATATTGCCATATTAATAAATAGATCTTTTTTTTATATTGTTGGTTTTTGTGTTTGTATTGTAGGGGTAAAACATTTGGTTTTTAATACTGATTTTACATCATAAGTTAATAAATATTAGACCAGTGCTTGTTAGTTCATGTTTATATGTTTGTTCGGGACAAATTAAAGTCATGATGTGTGGTTAGTTTACCTAGTAAATCCATGTATTTTTGTATTGCAATTTTATGAAAGTAGCTTTATTATGAAATGTATATTTTATTTTACACGCGGGAATACCATGGTTGGATTCATAAATTGTGCGAATTCACATCCCTCATGGCTTTTAAAATTTATAGTGTTAATTATGTTGCATAATCTAAAATTGTTTGTGTCTTTACAGTTATTTATTTGAATATTCGATGCAGTTATGTAGTATTCCGTATCTTTACTTATTGCTAGGTACTCGTTATTTGCTTGCATGAAAATATATTAATTTGTATTGATGTACGAAGGAATGGAATGGATTTTATATAAAGTGATATGTCATTGTAACATATAGAAATGTTTATTGTGAACAATATATAACTTCCCACAAATACTGTGTTAATGTCTATAATATTGGATAGTTGAGAGATTTCTGAATTAACCCTTGGATCTATAGGTAGAACTTGTTTATACTATTTTGTATGTGTATTAAATTTTCTGAAATTTCATTGTATTTCAATTTGTTCTTTAATACATAGTCTGTAAGGTGGGAGGCTTATTGGTTCCTCATTAGTTGTAGGTACTGGAATATCTCCTACGTCTATATTTCCTATATCGGTTGGATTTTTTGCAAAACAATCATGATTTTATTTATTAGATTTTGTAGCAATAGTTTTTCTTCAAATTTAACGTGGGATTTATGTTTACATTAATGTTTTTTATTTTAATTTCATTAAGGTACATTATTTTACTAGTTTTTAATGCCGGTTCAGCATTGGTTATAGGTATGTGAGAATCTGCCATCTGTGGCACATTGGTCACCGATGTGATCGTACTGTCTGGATATGTTTTGATTTTATTTTTTATTTTCGGGTGTTAGTTATTAATTTTTAAATTATCACTGTCATGCTAAAAGTGTTTAGATGTATCTGTTATTCTTGTTATTAAACTTGGAGTCTCTGTTACAAATATTATGTTATGTTGGTCTATTTTTAGTTGGGTATAGTTTTTATTAAAATTCCCAGGTCTTCAGTGATTATTATTCTTATGATAAATTGCGACAGTTGATCGCTTATATTTTTTTTGTAGTATAAGTTATTTGGATTTTTATTTTCATTTATTGATTTTATAACTATTAGCAGGTTTAGATTGTAATGGTCATAAACCGCAGCTAAATCTTCATATACTAATTAATATCCTGATTGTTTTTTAAGTATATTTAAAAGTTTTAGTAGTTTGTTAAAGGTCATTTTATGTTTACATTTTTTAATATTGTTTTCCAATGCGTATAAACCACAATTTCCATCACCTATTACTTGGCTGTCTTTTTATAGTTTTGTAATTAAAAATTATATTTTCTGTTCTTTATTTGTATTTATTTTATTATTTACTTTACTTATATTCCCATTGTTTGAATATATCTGTTTATATGTATCAAATTTATCAGTGAGTCTAATTTTTTTTGTCTTTCGTGGGTAGAGTTTTATTGTCGAAGTTAATAGTTACTTTGAATTATGTAATTAAATCTAATCCTATTAATATTGGTGTACATAAATTATCTACAATTATTCATTTCTGTACAAAAGTATGGTTTCCAATATTAATGTTTAATGATATTTTGCCTAAGGTTGTTAATGAACTACCATTAGCTGTTTGTAATGTTAAAAGGGTAGGTATTATGTCATCTGTGTTTATTATACTTTTTGTTACTACTATTATTGGTGCTCTTGTGTCAAAAACTAACGCTATTTTTTTTTTTTTAATCAATTATTCCTTCCAGGCTAATTTATGGTTATTAATTGCGTAACAAGTATTTATAGTTATGTTATTTTAATTTTTATTGGGTCTTAAATTTATTTGTATTTGATCAATCCCCGCTGATTGATCAAACGTTACTAGTTTTTTTGAAATATAACATAAAAGGAGTAATGGTAAGTGCTTTTGCATATATAACATTTTATAATAATTATGTTATTATTTTCTTGTGATTTAATTTTATTTTGGTTGCGGTTTTTGTAACACATGTCTTCGGTATGAAGTATAAGTCTACAAAATGTGCAAATTTTATCTTTATTTAATTTTTTTTAACTTTATAATTCTTCGTGGCTATTTAAATCACAGTATGAACAATGTTTTTTATTTCTATTCGCTGATAAATTTTTAGGTATGTTATTCATTAATAATTTTACCAATTCTTTTAATTAATTTATTTCATTTTTCATTGCTGAATCTATGTTTTGTTCGTTATTTGGCAGATTTGTAATATGGTTAATTGTGTTGTTGCATTTTATTTTTTAAGATTTCGTTTTCTTTAATTAGTCTTTGTAATTCAGAATTATCATTATTTGATCTTATTGTTCGATTAATTTCAAAATTTTTTATGTTTTGTGTAATTTTCTCAACTGTATCATTATCTTTAGACTCAATTTTCCAAAAAATTTGATCGAGTAATAATCCCTTTAAAATAAATTTAATAATTTGTTTTTCTACGATATTTGTATCTACTTTATAGCATTCTGAGAGTACATTTAATACGTAATCTTGTAAAGATTCATTTACTTTTTTAGTTCTTTTATATAAATTTTCTTTAAGTATTTAAATTTTAACTTCCAAGTTATAATTGATAAAAGCGTTTTTAATATTTCCCAAGTTGATATTGATGTTTTTATTTCTATTATATTAAATAATTTGTTTGTTTGGTCCCGTAAATATAATGGTATTATAATCAATTTTTCGTCTTTATTCCATTTGTTAGCTTTAGCAATATGTTTCAATATTTTAAAATATTCAACTACATCCTCAGTAATTTTTTCAGAATGTTTGGGGTTTTATGACATTTGATCTAGTGTGAAACACCATTACAATTCCTTGAGAAATCGGTAGTTTACGGGTGAATATCCAGTCTAATTTTTAAACGCTCATAAATTATTTTGATCGTCCAGTAAAATTTTTTTTTATATAAAAGGTAGAAAAACTTGTGGAGAATATTTTGTTGAATTTTTAAATCTCAGATTTAAAGAGAAAAATTTATGAGTTTCCTAATCAAAAAAAAACGGCAAATTTCGTGATTTTTACGTATTTTGTCGACATTTTAACTTTAGACACTTATAAAAAACTATTATAGACTACGCTCATTAAATTTTTTAATTTTCACTTACAACAAATTAAGAAGAACATTGTATTAAATTTTCAAGTTCTTTGACCGTTTGATAAAATTTTAATCGACAATAATAAAAAATAAATTTTAAAAAAGAGAAAATTAATAATGCCTATAAATTACTCAAAAAAGTATATATATTGAACATTTTATTGTGTTTAGAAAATGTTTATATAAACATTTGGTAAAAATTTCATATATCTACTTTTACACCAAAAAACAAAATTAATTTTCTCGAAAATTGGCTTCGCATAAAAATTCCCGTTTTCCTTAATTTTTTGTTGTTTTTCAGACGCGTTTGAGAAATATTGGGAATTTTTTACTTTGGACTCCCTAAAGTACCAACTATGTTTACTTTCCTACTGGAAGAGATGCTGATGAAGAAAATCGGAACATTTTTACTGCCCTCAAAACGTGATGGCAGACAAAAAAAAAACACACATCATTGTAAAGTCAATACAATATCCATTGCTCCGTTCAGAATCTAAAATGTACGAATCTACGACATCTGCCGTGATATTTCGAAGTTCGGCCCGGTCGACGGTCGCCGGTCGCGCAACGCAACACGCACAGATGGCGTCGCACATACTGTTTCGAGCCGGTAAATAATAATATTCAGTTCATGGCTGAAATATTTACGATAAACCAACGAGCTGCCCGACGATCAATGGCGAACAAGCCTAACCTAAAACGAAAATTCATGTTCGTCGCGGGCCTGATCACACCGACCACCGGTTGCCGCGCACGCCGGCCCGTCGATAATCGTCACCAAAGTGTCCAACTGGCTCACGCCCTTGTAGAGGAGTGCATATTTTTTTGCGACAGATGAGCCCGGCCCGACAGGGTGCGTTGTTGGCAGTAGTCGGTTTCTGATTCTGTATGGTACAATGATAAAACTTCACTATCATAATATTATATTCGTTTCATAATGGCCATTGTAGTTTTCAGTACGTTTTTCTCAAATAGGTTCACCTCATAAAGGCCTTTCACCTTTAATACGTTATAATAAAACGTTTAATATTATAAACTAAAAACAAGTATGGCGCGTATACTATGTTGGACGGTCTTGTTTTTGGTTCGATATCTCTCGTCGTTGCCGCATAGCCAGTACTCGTCCGCTGTACATACGACACAATCAGCTTTATTCAAAATAATTTTGATTTAGACCACGGATTTTGTATTCATTGAAGACTTACGCGCGCGTTGTTCCAATCGTATGATAACATGTCCATCACCGTGGCCCAAATTCGTCAAAAACTAAATGACATCATGACCAGTTCGCAAGCCAATTTCCATGTTGACATAAAGAAGTACGTGAGACATCAATGATTAACTTACTAATAACAATTTATTACACAGTTACAACCTGTCTCAGACGATTTGATTGTTACTCGTTTGAATCTGTTAAAACCTCTCTAGACACAGCATAGGCCCATGCTGATCATGCCCTTTATTAATGTATTTAGTGCCTATACATAATATATAATATATAATAATAGTAATATATTAATATGACATAATATTTGAAAATAAGTAAACATGTTCAAAATAATCATCATGATTGATATCTTAGCGAAGCAAATAATAATAATCATTATTATTTAGCTGAACTTACCATCAGAAACATCTGAAATTCTAAGCATTGTATTTATTTTTGGAAAATGTAATATAGCGTGAAATGTACAAATAATATTACAGTGTTTTATTTATATTTTATAATCGCCAATGCCCATCTTAAATGTCTTGACTTTCGATTATAATAGTGTAGGTGCTATAACAGTTGCCAATTGCTATCTATTGCAGCCCACTACAAAAATTATTTCTATTTACACCACTGATACAACATCATGGACAGGTATAAAGGAAAATAGTATATTATACAGTTATAAATAATGAACAAAATATATACAAATACACAAATGTATTAAAAAAAAATTGGTATCAAGAATAATTGTCCATTCTCTCCTTCCCACCATTTACAAGTATATGTCTGAATTTTGAATTAGCAGGAAAAGTGGCTCAGTTTAATAAAAATGTTTAGTTCCGCCTATGCGAATAAGTTATTGTTTATAATATTCAAAATAATATTATCATTTGTCAATTGATTTTTTGTCACCTCTTGGTTGTTGCAGGTATAGGGTTCTGATAAAAGACATTGTGTCACATTCAGTCAGTACAGAAATGACTGAGATGTTGAAAGTAATCATCGAAACCTGTAAGTGTTAATAGATCTATTTTACCTATTGTTATACTGTCCTTGTTAGTCCTTGCTGTCCAAACTAACTGCTAACTTATCTTTGATTTCAGTTGTTGGTGAAAACATAAGTTTAACAATTTCTTGCCATATATTTAATGATTTCTGTTCACATATATTACCCAATATGAGTGATATGCAGGCCAAACTGTTAGGTCTTTTCATACTAGATAAAGTGAGATATTTTTTTCACATATTTTGTTTTGTAAAAATTACTATTTTGTTCAATTGTTGTTAAGATGTATCAGCGGATAGTAACATTTGAAGATCACGTGACCAACATACGTTTGCAATTATCGTATATTTATGAGAAAGAAAAAAATTGGAAAGAAGCACTAATAATGCTGGTTGGTAATCCAATTGAATCTGCACAAAAGTATCTATTCTATTTATATTAAATTTTGTTTTATTTTTATTAGTTTATTACAATCTTTATTAATTTTTATATACTTTTTAGAATTTATTCTCTTAATTATAAATTGGCAACATGCATTAGAATAGCACGCCTGTACTTGGAAGATGACAATTCATTGCAAGCCGAGTCATATATTAATAGAGCTGCGTTGTTGCAAGTATAATTTATTCAAATAAAGTTGGAAATCACTTTAATATACAGTCTGCTACCATTTTATTTATAACCAAAATACTAGAAATAGGTATGCGTACAACGGTGAGCTGATGTGGTCAATTTTGATGCTATTGTTTCATTTATTTTTAAATGTTTCAATAAACATTTTTACAATATTGTTATACTGTAACGGCTTATTTTAATTTCAATACAATATTCTCATCTTTGACAACTGTTCCTGGTTGTAGCTATGTACAAAATAATATAACTGATTTATTAAAATAAGAGTTTATTCTGCTACTGTATACTTGTAAATTAAAATTTTAATTATTATTATTCTAATTTAAAATGATAATATTTTCATTTCATTTTATTCTCAAGAAGAATTATAGAATCATACCTTGTGGGTAATGAATAAAAATGCAATTTAAAGTAATAATTTTTTATTTATTTTATTATTTTATTACCATAACTCATTAAATAATATAAACAAATTCAATAGCATCCATAAAAAAATGGCCTATGGTTTTTAAACTACTAAACCCCCTAGCTATGTCACTAAATATAAGGTAGAATGTGTTTTATTACATTATTGGAATAAATATATTTTTTATTTAACCTTTTATTTAGAGTTACCTTAATATTTTCAAAATAGTATTTATTTTTATTTTTTCCAGACTGTAACAAAAGATGAAAATCTAAAGGTTTGTTATGAAGAAACATATGCACGCGTATTAGATTATCGTTATAGGTTTATTGAGGCTGCACAAAAATATAATGAATTGTCATTTAGGTTAAATATAACTGAAAGTGAACGCATGTCAGCATTAAACAGTGCTCTTATATGTACAATATTATCCCCCACTGGTAAGATAAAAAAAAATATGGTTGATGTACTATCTATTATTTAATCTATGTACTTTGTATTAGGTAACCAGCGATTCCAAATGTTGACAACATTGTATAAAGACGAAAAATATCAAACCTTAATAAGATTTTCTATTCTTGAAAAAATGTACCTAGGCCGTATGCTTAAATCAAATGAAATTGATCAAATAGAAACCATGCTTTTACCACATCAGAAGGCAAAAACAAAAGATAGTAATTATCCACAGTAGCATTTGTTTAATATTTGTTAAATACATGTTGCATGTTTAAATATTTCATAGATACATCCTTATTGACTGAAGCTATGATTGAGCATAACATGTTATCGATTAGTAAACTGTATAAAAATATTAAAATTAAGTCACTTGCAAATTTATTGAAAATTGATCCATATAAAGCTGAAATAATAGCAGGAAAAATGATTTCTGAAGTATGCATGAAAGGTTCAATTGATCAGATTGACGGTTTTATTTACTTTCAACGTAAGCCTCATATTTGTACTACAAGTATTTTATGTTTTATAATCCAATAATAACTTTTTGTATACAGCTCAAAATAAAGCTAATTCGATACCAACTTGGGATAAAAAAATTGAATTTTTATGCTGTCATGTTAATCGTATTATTGAAATCATGTCTGCTGACTCATCAATTCGTGATTGGATGAAAGAGCATTTTGATAATCAAATGTCATTATAAATGCATGTAATACTATAATACTTTTCCTAATTTATGTTTATAACCCCCATTTTCTCTTGAGTTATGTATCACACTTATTGATTACTAGAATTTTTTATGCTATTTAAGGAATGTATTATGTTGGTATATATTCAATTTTTTAAAATGAGAACAGTTCTTTTTACTGTGAATTATTAAGTGACAAATTATTACAAAAGATAGCAATTGGTAGTTATAGGTTAACAAAATAATAACTATAATTTTAAAATCAATACTTATTAATCTATTCACATTTTTTTTTATAATTTTTGAAAATATTTTGAATGTAATAAGTACTAGACTAAATATAATATTTATTTTTTTATTTCATGTAAAACTATTAAACAGGACTAGTATCATAAGCTTTCGTACTGAGGGGAGGGACAAGCTGGACAGCTACGAGCCATACCAAGAAGATTATACACGATTTTGGAAGATATTTTAAAACCATTATCTTAGATAATAAAATATTATTTTTATTATCAATGCTTACAATATGATAAGATAAGCTCAAATAAAATATTAATATTGGCTACTGACATATTTGTCTTCTTGTTTTATATTATATATTATTTTATGATTATTAATGGGAAGTATAAAACAAAATGTGATATTTTTATTTTTAAAGATCCCTATTAAATTCACCATAATATAATATTAGTTTAATTAAATTATAATATACTAAAATAATTAATCTATTTAATATTAGTCTAATATTATAGATAATATTGATTGGTAAATGTTATATTAATGATGTAAACCTATTTGGCCCCCTTCTAGAAAATATTTCTGCAAGTACTAATATTGACAAAACAAAATTTTTGCTCCCCTGTTATTAAGGTCTGTGCATGCCTGTGATTATTATCATTGGTACATGAAGGTTAATAATTCAAGAAATTATATGTTCAATTTTTTAGTTATACACTTACAAAATATTAGTAACAAAAATCATCTGATTGACAATTTACAATAAAAAGGGCTGTTCTTGTTTGGTAAAATAAAATCTCTATCACACAATACTCCTAAAATATTTTTTTTTTAGTATTTTATCTTTTTCTTTCTATCTGTTTAAATCATTTTGTTATTATATTCAGATTTAAAACTGTTTTTGGGCTTTGCCCGTTTGAATAAATAAATAAATAAAAATAGTATAAAAATCATAGTAATTTTATAATTTTAAATATGGTTTTAAGATATACTTAATATCTATAAAAACAAGAATTAGTAAATGTATTTTAAAAAGATAAAATGGGAGAGAAGCATGCATAGCAAGTCATATACATATTTTTTTATTTTTCAAGAGTCTTCTAATTTATTTTTTTTAATTATCTAAATATAGGATAAAATGTACAGTTATTGGCACATGAAAATGTTTTTGCAAGTTATTGTCTGTTCCATTAAGATATCAAATTATGAATAATCAAATAAATAAAATAATAACACAAAGATTGATAAAAAAAAATCAGTGTAATTATATAATTAGAAGAAAATATACCTAAAGTTCATAATCAAACATCATTTATACAAAAAACAAAATTATTTGGTGCCAAGAGTGTATTTGCATCTATTTGGGTTGCACAGCAAATATGTATGTGTTCAGTAAAATTGTTACAAAATTCATTCAAACATTAAATTCTGAATATTATTATTATTATTATCATTATTATTACTATTAGTAGTAGTAGTAGTATATAGTAGTACATTATTACTATAAATTTTTTTTGTTATTTTATATAGTTAAAATTGTCTTTTAGCCTTATCCTCCCATGTTTCAATTTATTCTTTGACTGGCAAGACCTCAGCGCACAGGTGCATAAAGCTTACTTTTGAACTAGGGGAGGGGACTTGGCCGATATTTGAGTAGACAGGTCCCCAAGCCTCTCTATTACGCCTATGCCTCAATAACTCATCATTTAATTTTTCTACCATTGTTCCCAATAATTGTATCCTCACGTATGACCAGTACACTCAAGTAATTTGCTTATCAGGTATACAAATTGTAAAAAATTAGATTTCATCTCTGAATAGATACTTAATGTTCAAATATAGTTATTACTTATTACTAACACCCAACCCATACCCAAGTTTGAACAAATTTATATAATATACTGTGAAAATAATATGACATACAGACCATAATAATTGAAAAAATTAGCCATTGTGTATCGAGTGTACTTGATAATTAAGTAAATCACTTTAATGGATGTGTTAAATTTGAATTTAAGATAAATCTTTGCATTCAAAAAACTATTCTGATGAGTGAAAACAGTCTGTCAGCCCATAATTATATTATTAAGTATGATATATTAAAATTGCAATCGAAAGTAATTTATATTATTATTAGTAATGCATTAAATAATTTTGGCTTAAAACAATACATTTGAAAATATTGTTATGTGTAAAATATAATATACTTAAAAAGTATCATGTATCCACAAAAAATATATTTTTGAATTACAACAAAATAGCTAAAATTGTTATTCATTGTGTTTGCATATCTAATTTCATCAAATTAAATTATAAATGTTTATAAAAAAAATTGTGCTTATATATATTTTTGTTTTAAAATGAACTACTCATGATATACCTTGTATTATAATTTCACTATGGTATATAAGAATTGAACATTTCATACATTTTTAACTAAAAAAAAAAATGTTTCCGGCAATTATTAAAACTTACTCTATTACCAATAGTAAAATAAATTACTTTAATAGCATTTATATCATAAAATATACTTAGTAATAAAGGCAGACAAACCATCATCGCTTAGAATCATTTTTCTTGTACAATGATTTTATATTATTGACCTCAAATTTAACATATCCATTATAATAACTCTTCTAGACAGTAAACACCTACTGTACAGCAGAGCAGTACTCACTCGCTCACTGTCTACTTTGCCTGACACTAAATCCACCATTGCACTTTTACAGTACTTGAATTGGGAAAAAATAAGAAGGGGCATGTAAAAGTATAAAAAAACATGTACGTACCTGATCATTTGAATGTTGTATTAGAATATAAGAGGTACACATAAATATTTTCTAAAAAGAAGAGGGACTCTGTCTCCCCACGTCCCCCTCAATTCAAGCACTGCTTTTATATGAGATGTCAGTTCAATAAGGAATAGTCTACATTTATTGGATTTAATTGAAGACCAAAGTATTTGAGTACATTATCAGAATGAGTCAATAAGACGAAAAGTCCAAGTATAAAAAGATATACATATGATATGTATAAATTTACATTGTAATAAAAAAATTATAATTGACTATGCGGTCTAGGTTGATAAAGAACAAGTTTTTATATTTAAAATGTGTTCTTTAAAGTTATTTTTCAACTGTTCTAAACATGTTTTTGCATAATATATTGAGTATCTATTGAATAATAAAATATAGTATGTAGTCAGGCACAAATCCAGAATATATTTATGGGAAGAGGGGGCATCTTGTATAAAATTTTAGCCTAAGACTGATAATAGCAAGTTTTATTGGCTGTCAAAAACATACATCCTAGAATTTACCAGAGTCTATGGGCTCTACGCCCCTTAAATCTGCACCTGTATATAGTAGTGTATTTATGTATAAGAAATAATATGTTTGATATTTCGTTATGTTTGTTATTATTTTGTAAATTAAAATTTAAAGTATTGGTGTGTATAGTTGTTATTAGAGTTAGAATGCTGATAACTCGTATTTGTGTAAAAAAACTGTTTTGTTTTCGAAAAATTGAGCATAAAAATTTAGTCTAGCACTGTGTAGTATTATTTATAATGCAAACACTGTTAAATTGTTTTCTTCCAAATAAATTAAATTTGGATTAATTTTACTTAAAATAATTCATATAATAAATGATATAAATAATTTATTTCTATTAATATTTAGATTAATTACTATTAAATATATTTTACACAATAGACCATTTACTAAGATTCTACTATACACATATATACTATATATATATACTATCACACATTTTAAAACAATTATTTTAAACAGTTTTTTTTCTTAGCTTTTTTTATACAAAGTTAATGAAATGTTTTTGTTGGTATATAATATAATTTATTTACTCCAAGAATTGTACCCATGGTAAATTGGCTTTGGCACTTCCGCAGCAGTTAGTCGTATATGTGTAATTGATTATTAACTTTTGTTATAGAGTATAATATTTAAGTTTACAAGTACAATATAAAAAGGGAATAACCATAGACATTTGAAAATTTCACCATATATTTAAATTACCATTTTCTATACACTAAAAAATATTTTGACAATTTTTCAGCTAATTGTAAGTCTAAGAAATATTTAGTTTTTTCAAATTTTTTTTTTCTTTAAATATCGATAAAAATAATGTCGTTAGACCAAATATCTTAAAATTTTAATACAAGATTCTTCATAAGTTTTTAAAATAATAGATCAAAAATAATAAAAATACATATGCACAATTTTTTTTTATAAGCATTTAAACTTCAAGTTTTGATCGAAATTCATCATCGAACATTAGTAAATTGTTTTATAGTTAAAAATTAATAAAATATTTAATTTTTATAGTTAAGGATTAAAAATTTAAAAAATAATTTTTTATGGACATTTTAAGATACAATCTGTATGAAATTAGATATGTAAATGAAGAATAAAGAAATTCTTTATTTCGATTTAATTCAAAAATATTTTTTGAGGGTTCTTGAAACTTTTAAAGTATATTATTATATTTTATACACTTAATTGATTTTTCAAATGCAATGTTTTCTGCAAAAATGAATTTAACCTACTGTATTAATAGTAATAAAATGAATTATTTTAATAACAATAATATCTTAAACAAACTTACCATACACTTAGTTACGTAGGCTGACAAACCATCTTCGCTTAGAATACTTTTTCATATACAATGATTTATATCATTGAATATAAATTTAACACATCAATGAAAATGACCCACTTGATACCTACTATACAGTAGAACGGTACCCACTTGACGACATTTTTAATAACATAACTGCTACGAATATGGGTAAATTTATCGTGAACATTCAAATTATATATACTTGCACCTATAACTATAGTTTATACTAAATAACCATTATAACTTATCAATATTTTAAATTATTTGTGACTAGAATATTATTACCTAATAATAGTATGTATGATATTTGTAAATAACATATATCATATTTTAATAAGGACCTACAGATAATCTATATCAATATTGTCAAAAGTTCATCAATAGGGCTTGCAGTAGTTAAAAGAATCGTATCATAGAGGAAAAATGACAATAAATCTAAATGTATAAATAATTAACTTAATTTTATTCCTTTCAAAAAACACTTTTTCTAAGCTGTTCAAGTATTAACATAAGAATACAAAACATTTTTAACAAAATAAAATATTAATTGTTTTCTTTTAATTTGAATATATAAAAGTATAACACTATTCTAATAAAATAAATTATCAATTGTTTTTACTTTTAAGTTTAATATAATATAAGAAAAGATTTTAGTTATAAAGCTTAATACATAATACACTGATACACAAAAAAAAAAAAATAGGCACATCTTACTTCTTAAATTTAAATAATTATTAAAAATAATAACCTATACCAATATTAATTTCATATTTAATGGCACTACTTTACAAATAGTTATTGATGTTACAGAAAAAGTAATAAGTAGCAAGTTATTTGCCAACAGAACTATTTCAATTGGCAAATAAAGTTATTTGTGAAAAATCTCAAAGTAACTAAAAATCAGTATACATAAAAGCCTAAGTATACTTAATGAACATAAGTCTTAACATAAAAATATTTAATTTATATTCCTTTTAATAATACTTTTTTAAACATTAACCTATTCAATTATAACATAAGAATATTACATTTTTTTTTAATTTTTCAACAAAATAAAATATTGACTTTTTTTAATTTAAATATTTAAGAAAAAAAATGTTGCTTATTAAACATAATTAATTTTTCAACAATATCAATTGGTAAAAAAAAAAGTATTTCATCTTTCATGAAAATAAAATATTATTATTCATAAAATATGATATATTTATACTTAAACTTATACTTATACTTATACTACTTATACTACTTATACTTAATCTTTTAGACTAAAATTAATTATTAAAAATAATAGCCTTTACAACTCTTCATTTCACAATGACATTTAATGCCACTCTTTTTCATAGTATCATTACTCCTATGGACAAAGTAATCAGTAGTAAGTTGTTCGCCAGCAAAAATTTTTCTATTAGCAAATAAAGCTAATTGTGGAAAATATCTATTCAAGCAATTAATCCACACAAAATGTATGCTCAAATTTGCCTCACACGAATGATTGATGAATCTTGTGAAATTGCCATAATTTGTACTATCAACAAAGAATTTACATGTCTTTGGGCCATTGAAGTCTAATTTCCATGTGTAATCAATGGAAGATGAGGAATTTTGTATACGCTGATTACATTCTTCAACTGT
Organism: Pentalonia nigronervosa; assembly: GCA_014851325.1. Taxonomy (NCBI): domain Eukaryota; kingdom Metazoa; phylum Arthropoda; class Insecta; order Hemiptera; family Aphididae; genus Pentalonia; species Pentalonia nigronervosa. The sequence continues at coordinate 1,514 of JACXSJ010003749.1, read as the reverse complement.
AATAATTTCACCAACATATATGCCTACAAACTGACCCTTTTTAATGTCGTTATAAGTCCTTAATGCCCAACCAGGGTACCTCGATTTATAAATACAAACATTTACTTTGCTACCAAGTTGAACTACTCTATTAATACAGGATGATGTACATTTACATTTCTTATTACATTCAAATATTGGATAATTAACAGATACTTTTATATTTTTATTTGCATCATAAGCTTTAACATTACCGCCTAATTTTGAGCAACAATTATTTGAAAATTGACAGTTTTTTTTACAAGAACAACCAAAGGAAGGATTGTTAGGCAAAATAATTCCTTTTTGGGGGATACAATTATTTATGTATACAAATGAATCTGGCGGTCCTTCAAGGTCTATGTTATTTTCTACTCTAACATAATTCTGTGAAATTACATAAATATCAATCTTCCACTGTTCGAGTTCACGAAACTGCGTTTGTCTAAAAAAATCTAAAGACAACATTGACAAATATGATCTTATACACTTTTTACGCACTATTTTAACATTTTCAAAATCATTATCGAGAGCATTGATTAAACTAGAAATATCTTCAAGGGGAGTTGACGGCAGAGATAATCCACTCACGGTTCTGAATAGTACAAATAATTGTGTAATAATATGTCTAGTTAACATTAGATGCATTATATTTATAGGCTTATCAGTACATTGTTTTTTTTTTTTAAAGTTAAATATGTGTTCTTGCGACTTATATAGAGCTCCAATACTTTCCCATGTATTAAATCCTCGAGACCAATTTTTCCATTTAACTAAATAAAATGATTTGTCAATAATAAATCTACCGTCGATAATTTCATCTATTTCGTTTTTATCATACACCACAGTATCATTATCAAAAGTTGAAGGTACATGTATATAACTTTTTATTCTGAGGTCAGAGTTCATAAAAGAATATATTTTTTTTTGTTCTTCATTCAACATTAAAAGTATAGGGTCTATTGGTATATTATTTATGTTGTTTGATAATTTGTCAATATCTTCACAATTGCTGTTATCACTCAATAAAACAGTATTAATAAGGTCATAAATATTTTCCAAACTCTTGTCATTATCACATATAGGAGGATCATCATCGTCATCAATATCTTCCCAATCACTGTCATCACTCAATATAACACTATTATTAAGGCCATCAATATTTTCCAAACCCTTGTTACCACTTAATAAGGGAGTATTATGGTCATCAATATTTTCCAAACTCTTGTCATTATCACATATAGGAGGATCATCATCGTCATCAATATCTTCCCAATCGCTGTCATCACTCAATATAACACTATTATTAAGACCATCAATATTTTCAAAATTCTTGTCATCCTTAAGTATGGGAGGATCATTATGGTCATCAATATTTTCTAAATCCTTGTTACCACTTAATAAGGGAGTATTATGGTCATCAATATTTTCCAAACTCTTGTCATTATCACATATAGGAGGATCATCATCGTCATCAATATCTTCCCAATCACTGT
>JACXSJ010003748.1:0-19785 GCA_014851325.1 Pentalonia nigronervosa | reverse complement strand
GTGTGTGTGTGTGTGTGTGTGTGTGTGTGTGTGGACGAGAAGAAACGAAAACTCGCGCGACTGGCCGGTCGCCAGATCGCCGGCGGCGCTGTGCGGCGTATGTGAGGACCGATGATATCATAGACCTCCGACCGATTGTCCGACACGACAACCGATAAAACCTATATCGAATAGAGGTCGCGAGATTACGCGTGTAATGTCTTACCTGTGGCGGGGTTAAAGCCCGTGTAACTAAATACCCGTGAGCTTGAGTATATTTAAATAAAATCGTATTTTTAACATTAAATTATTATAAATATTTACATTTAAAGTATATCGGAATTCTGAATTAGTATACAATATGCACGGGTAATGATAAATAAATACACGGGTATGCACGGGTATTATACACGGATATACGCGGGTTTTAATATATTGTTTGCCCGCGTATCCGTGTATTCTAAAACCCGTTCACAAGCACGACCTCTAATACCGACTCGGGACGAACGGCGGGCGTGATAATAATATACGCAATACCTGACTTTGATGAGTGGGTTTAGGGGAGGGGATGGGACGATTGACGAGGAGAGGGACCTTAACGATATGATAATTTGCGTAGAATACACCGTTGTTACGCGTAGGCGTGCAATAGACCCGATTAAATAGAGTGCGTTAATTTTTTTTTTTTTTAGATGGGAAGATACATTAATAAATTGTAATATTTTACTCGATAGTCAACAATATGTAAGAAAAAAAAATAGAAACCCGATTCCTGTGAAAACGATTTACAAGTTATATTATAAAATTTCAAACAATTATACGTATACAATTTGTATAACGTATGCAGTTGCACGTCGTGATGTCTAAGCAATTATACTAAACTTTTGACCGACACAGTGTTAGATTTCAAATGGTCATTATTGATCGGCCCAAGTAATGTAATTATTGATCTTGTATAAAAATAACAAAGCAAAAAATATTTATTTATTAATTCTCTACTAAAACTTGGGGCTTCGTTCGAGCCACGAGGATATTATTTTACAGATAGCTGCGAAAAATATACATAGTACATTGATATAACAAAAATAAAAGGGTGAACTAAATATCAAGTTATTATTCAAAATCACATTTATTTAATACAATAAATTATACTCTGATACGAATATTGTCGGATTTTAATTTAATTTTAATAAATGTTTTTTACTGTTTTTATTAAATATAAAAAATTATTAATGCAGAACCTAGTATAACTGATTACTGATTATTATAATATTTTAAGCATTTATTTTGATAAAATAGCAACTATTTTATTTATGTGTAATTTTATGATAGGATAAAATATTTGACTATTTTTTTTTTTTTTAATATGGATATTCTTTTCCCGCTATTGTATGTAATAATAAGGCTTGCCATCAACATAGCTCACTGCCACATGGCGGTATGAACAACACATCAACAATAATTTAGTTTAAAATTGTTAAATTGTTTAACTATAATGTATGTAATACTAAGAACACTCAATACGTATTAATATAGTTTTACATTTACATTGAAAAAAATAAGTCGGCTAATAAGTAACCATTCTGCTGCACCTACATCATAAGATTAAGTTAGGTTGAGTGTAACCTACTTCACTTTAATGGGTGTGTTGAATTCGAATTCAATTATAATTCATTATATACGAAAAAGAATTTTGAGCGGTCTGTCAGCCTATATTATTAGGTAGATAATTAATAAGTTTATTTTATATTTATATATTATTTCTATTAAAGTAATTAATTTTTTTTATAATTAATACAATATAAATAGGTAAATAAGCTAAATTAATCTAAATATTTTTAAAATATCATTGAGTAGAGTAAAATGTAATAATACGCGTATAAATTTCAAGACCCAAAGAATACATTTGAATTCAAACAAAATAACTGAAATCGTTTGTTGAAATATCCAATTTTGTCAACATTTTAAATTTGAATAAAGGCATAAAAGAAAATAGAGCATTTAGATTTTTTATATTTTTGAATTTCAGTAAAAACTTTTTATGAGGAACCTGGTATTAATATTATTTTTAAAACTTCAGCTTTATTCAATAAAAATAAAAATGGAACATTTTACACTTTTTTTAATTACAAGAAAATGTTTGCACTTTTCCAAGATTTTTACGAATTTCGCCATAATTTGAACCTCAAATGCTTATAGTAAAATGTAATATTTTTAAATTGACAAAAGAATAATTTATGTGAGGTCATGTATTATATTTTCAAAATTTTTGATCAAGCCTAAACATTTTTATCGTCACCAGATAAAAAATCAAGAATTTCAAATGTCTATAAATATTTCAAAGAAATGTCATGTCTGTACGGTTATTCGTTTTTCATTACAACAAAATAAGAAAATCGATGATTTTTTTCCCAATTACGAAGAAAAGTACTGAGAATTTTTTACTCTTGACAACTCTCCCCCTCCTCTTCTAATTACCGATCGGATTCACTTACCTATCAAAAAAGATGTCGAAGTCGACATTTAAAACATTTTATTACGATTAAAAAGCGTCTTCAGACAAACAAAAAAAAAAAAAAAAAACACTCAACGTTGTAAAATCAAAGCATTATTCATCGCTGCGCTCGGAATCTGAAATCATACATGGAAGTATAATAACTGGACGGGTTTCGTTTTTGAATATGCGAAATAAGAGTCTCGCTAAAAAAAAAAAAAAAAACGCGTAGTGTACCTAATAGTCATCAAACGAATTAATGATAATTCGTATACAAAGAGTCGTGTATCGTAAGTCATCGTGGTAATAATAATAATATTATATATACGGCGGCGGTGCTCCTAAGGATTCGATAAAACGCGCGTCCCGCCGTGTAATAATAATATGATTATAATAATAGTAATGACGTTATTATACTATAATTATCATAATAATATAGTTATACGGCGGTTTAAAGTATTTCGAATCGCAGTAACGAAACCATAAAAAGCAGGAGGCTGTTCTGCAGTTGAATTCTCGCATAAAACCAGGTTATCATATTGTATTATTGCGCTGTTATATAACGCGCGGCCAAGACAATGCGCGTGACACTTGCAGTCGACTAACGCGCGCGACTTCCATATAATATACGCGCACACATCTGCGGGGCCGTATTGTGTTAATAATAAAACCGAACCCTCTCGCCCCCGTAAAGTTTCGAAACTTACCGAAACACTCGATAACGTAGGCTGCGGCGTCGAAAAATAACAATGGTTATTATATGCGCGCGGCGATATTATATTATTAATAAATCACGGTGATTTTTTTTTTTTTGTTTTTTTTTCTATAACCTCTCTCCTCCACTTCACTTTAATGATTCGAATTAATGCGTTTTCGAGTGTATAATAATAATAGTAATAACGCGGGTACGGTCTGTCGGTTTTCGTGCACATATTTATACGCGCACACGACTTCCAAAAGGGCAGTTATTCCATTGTCCAAAACACGCGTTTAAATTGTTATCAATCGGGTCTTTATATTATATTTTTACCGCGCTGCCGCCGCCGTGTCCAGCGTATATTATTGCACTGCCATAGAATTATACATATATTATGTACATTATGGGTACGGCCGGTATTATCAATTGTTTTCGGATTAACTTGGAATAAATTCAGCACTGTGTGCATTCACGTAATATTTCTAAAACTTTAATGACTACTCCCGTTCGCACTATTGTTTTTGTATAGCCCCTAACGAAAAAAAAAATTTGGTTTCAAAATGTTGGCTGAAACTATCGCTGTTCGCATCTAGTTTGGTATGAATTTTTTTTTTTACGTTGTTTTCCTAGACAGAGGTTGTCAAAAATTAGGTCGTATCAGATTAAAAAATAATTTCCGTCCCACTATGACTTTCGAAACACAATTGTATTGATATGCGCAGTAAATATAGGTAACAACTATAATACGTACTTGCATTCGCATTTGGGCACACCAATAAACCTGTACATTTTCGTAACTCGTTCCGGCAAAAATGTATAAATAAATAAAAAGCCAAAAACTACAGACGGTATGTTATAATATTATATATATATATATATATTATTTAAGTGACGGCGGCGGCGGGGGCGGATCGTACAAAACGATCGTTTTCCCCTGCACACGCCGACACACACACTGCTCACACACAAATACGTGTATATAATATGTATACGGGCTCTCATACTTAGTCGATTTATATTTATTTTTTTTTTTCGTGTGTATATAGTGGAATCGTCTAGCGTGATTTAGGGTAATTGCGCGCACGGTCTGCGTTGGTGTGAAGGTAAAAAAGAAATCGAAAAACGTTTGTTTTGGACGATTAATAGGCTCTAAAACTTTTATTCCCAGACGGCCGTAAACCATTGTCAAATATTTGTCGTCCCCCATAATAGTCCCATACGCTTTCTCGTGTACACTCGTACACACACACACACACAAGTAAGTGCCTACACTATTTTTGCGTCTACGCCGTTCACGTTATGTGTATACGGTGACGGCTATATTATATATAAATACAAACCATAGTAGGTATGCTCTCTTGTGTTTTTGTTGTGCTCGCGTACGACACAGTACGCCACCGCCGCCCACAAAAGCCAGGTGCGCGCGTGTCACGCCAAATGCCACTGCCACTGCCACTGCAGCGGGCTGCACACCCCTTGCAAACAACACGCGAGGAAAAAAAACACGTGCTCGTTTAGGCGGCGTGTCTCGTTTAAGTCGACCGCGGAAGGAGTGAGTGAGAGAGAGAGAGAGAGAGAGTGAGAAAGTGACGACGAGAAAAATAACGAACCCCCCCGACGACCGTATATTATATTGGATATACAAATATATATTATATAGGTGACACTACGCGTAATGTTTTTAAAATCGCGCGCGCGTGTGTGTATTAACGTCGCCAAGGGTAGAAACACCGTCGTCGGTCTTAGCGGAGGAAGGAGGGGGGGGGAAGAACCGCGAGAGATTTGATCTTCAATCAAAGTCGTCGTTTGTTCTAAATTTGGAAACAACGAAAAATGTGCGCGCACCGCGGACGGGGAAAACGCGTTACGACGTGACGCGTGGGCAAAGGTGTATATTATTATTATTATTATGCGGTCGCGTAGAAAAGGGGTCGCCTCCGGTGCACGAGCACTCTGACACCGCCGCCGCGAGAGATCCGAACCCACATATATATATAGTGTTATATACACACACGCACGACCCGCAGATTGTCATCTTATTCGGAAACGCCACTCTCGTCCGCCACCCACCACACCCGCCTGTAAAATATATAATGTATAACGCAATATGTCACATCGGGACGTTGCGCCAGCCGCGTGGCCGTGCAAACATAATATTTTTACACATTTTTTCCCGTCATATCGTATTATTATACTCTTCGCGCCTATTGGAATTAATTTCGATTCGATTAATTTAATGTATGGTAATTCCAGCTGGTCTGTACGTGACGCGTTAAAACGATTACAGTGAGTTGTAACATTATACGATAAATCGCGTTTATGTATTAACCAGGTAATTAGTACGCGAGCACACACGTCGCCAAACAATGCGCATTTCGCATACAGTGTGACATTAAGCGTTTTCACTGCAAACTCTGAATCTTTTTCGAAAAAAACAATTTAGGTCAACGTCTTCAAATTTAGACGATTTACCGGTCCTTTCGTAAACGATTTGATCTATATTTTATTTTATAAATAATTGATTTCTATTATTATTGCCAGTATTGTTATTTTATTCTTATTATTATCATTTTTTTTTAAAGATTCTCGTCTATAAAAACAAGGATTTTAACCTTAATGATGAATGAAGCATTGTAATAACGATATAATATGTAATAGATACCATTTTTGTAAACATCAATACTGCTAAATAAAATGTAGATTATTATTTATTACAAAAAATCAAATACGAGTGGATATTTGTCGATATACGTATAAAATAATAATTTGATAAATTATAGACAGTTATAATGCCATTAATACTTTATATTATATGATTATTACATATTATTATGTAATGGGAATTATATATAACTTCAACGGATGAAAACTTATAACATACAACTCATGAACCCAACATTTTACAGAAAATACGATAACTCAACTGCAGTTAAGACAGTGCGTATCATAATTTATCGGCGAGTATATTTTTTATAATATAGTCCCTGCGCAATCCACGGTTATGCGCGAAAACGCTTTGTTTTTCACGTTGACTGTTTCCACGGCGGTTCTGTATTTTTCTCCGACGGCAGAAAAAAATCGTCACAGAGCCCATATTAATTTATTACTTGGATTTTTTGCGAGCTCATACGTGTTTAATGCACAGTACACACATATTTTATGTACAATATAAATACAAATAATACAACAATACTTGAAGCAACGAAGATGCATTACGTAATATAAACTTCATATTTACGTAGGTCTATGTGTATTTAAATATGTCACACTTAAAATGGGCTACCACTAGACGCGTTCACGTGTACGTGCGTAGAAACTCTTAGCTGCGATTGGTTGGTATCTGTGGTAAGCTTTTTGTATACCAGTGCGTTTATATACGTTCTTACCACACGATAAACCGCGTCACCGTGTTGTTGGATCCAGTTCAATTGCGTGGTCGTAAAAAATTGATAACAAAAGATGTTTACGGAATTAAATCTGTTATCATATAGTTCATAACCATTTAATCCCTTACCCGTATTACCAAGTGTCGCATACCTAACCAACGTGCAATCTTTTAAACAGTGATATTAACACCCTGGTTTGGATTCAAACCACTGAGTTGATAATTTTGAAACAAAATATTCTTATCAAAACTCTGAATTTTGTTCAAACGGCATTAATTATTAAATATCGCTGTAATGTAGATACTACATATCATGTATATTTTGATACTTTACGAATAATATCTAAATCGTAAAATAAATGTTTTGTTTATTAAACGCCGATCTCTTCCAGTGGTGGAATGCACATTATGCACTTAAACAATTCGTTTTTCTAATGAATCATAATATTATTTAGACGACAATTTATATTTATACAATACTCTCCGACGATGGAAATGCAGCAGTGTTCATTAAAATTAGTTTTTAATTAATAATTCACTTCGTTAAACTTAAAAGTTTTTGCCAAAAGTTAGATGACACCATTGTTTGTAGTCTCACTGATATATTTTATAGTTTTAAACTCCTGAAAAATATTATTTTAAGAAATGGTCTAAAGTGGAATATTGCCAAATTATTAGTATTTTATTTTTTATAGAATTTATACAACCGTCTTTCTCTTTCACAACCATATGCTGTTGAATAGTCTTTTCAATATTCGCCGACCATTTGAAATGTATTTTATTATTATAACCATTATTTGAACGACTTTGTGTCTACTTCCCATTACGACCGTGGCAGCAGACAATTAAAACTCACACGCTATTGTATTCTGAAACTATATTGATAAAAACAATTTCAATATCATAATAATATTTAATATTTTATCATTCTGGAGGGTAGTTTTATGATTTAAATTTCAAATATTGCACTGCAATATTTATAATTTCCTATTTGAGTATCACCGCAATATTTTTTTTTCTTAATTTTATTCGTATTATATAAATCTTAGTAAGTATTGATTGTTAAAATAGCAAAAATAAAAAAATATTATACACACTCGATTAATCCGAAGTTTAATGTACTCGAACGGAATATGTTTTATATATATATTCAAAAACTAAAATTTAAAAAGTAGATGGAAAAATAAACCATATTATAATATATTATAACCAATCTACTGAAAAGTTAAAACGGATTTTTAAATAATAACTAATAATTACTAATCGTTTGAAGCCCGCCACTTGAGAAATAAAAATGTAATATTATCACTAGTGAATGACAAAAATATATAATATATATTTACCTTTAAAAAGTGATGAAACTAAATAAAGTATAATTTTTTTCAATTGTAATAATTACTAGTATTATCCTATACCGATGTTATATCATATAATAAATTATGTTAAAACTGTAAATAAAAAAAAAAAAATAACCAATGTAGCAATAATATGTACAGACGTACAGTTTCAACAAATTATCTATGATAAATTTATATTTGATTTTATTAAAAAAGCTATTTTGCAAAAATATATTGAAAGTGACTAATTTTTGCTAATCATTTATTGTATCAAAACAGTAATTTTTTACATGATATTATAGTAATAATATTATAAAATAAATAATAAAATACTATAAATACTCAATAGTATTAAATCCATAACCTAATTATTAAGTATAAAATACTTTTAAGTAGGTACACGCATATTACATGAAATTAAATACAAATATTATAACTACTGTAGTACTGATGTAAAATCCCGATGAATATTGTACTGTAAATTAGAACAAATAATTTTTTTAAGGTAGTTATATTTCTAGTTTAAAACGCATTACATAATATATGTTTAAGCCTAATGTCGGCTAATAAGACGTGAGAGCCCTGTTATTGTTTTATATGCTTCGTAATAAAAATAAAAACAAATTTAAAAACAAAAACGTATTCTAAATCGACCAGCGAGTGATATCGGGCTCCAAAATCACAATACATACACCCGCGTTTGCTTCACAGCTGCAAGGGTTAGTATTTCGGGAGGTTTTGTCGAAAGGCCGTGTGAGTATATGATGACTGACCTACAGAGTATTATACGCGAACGTGACGGAGTTTTATTTCACGGAGCGTTGTGAATTTCAAATCCGAAAACGGGTTCAGTTGTATTTAATTTTTTGTATTTTATCAGTAATAATAGCGAACCGTTTGATAGCATCGATACGTATAATTAGTGTGATTACATATGCGTGCACACGCGCACGTGTGTATAACATACATAATATACATTTTAAAGTTTGTGATTTATGACACAGCGCCTAATACGAATTAATAATACGAAATTGTAGAGACATGCTTATTCAGCTTAAGAAATTAATTAAGGTAACTTAAAACTTTCAATAATCAATCAATCTCGATGGAAATACGGAATGATTTATTCACACGGCGGCGCGATTACAACGAAAGCGAGTTGAAACAATATGATAAGAAAAATCACAGCAAGCTCGATTTTTAAATATTTTTTCTCACTAAACATTATACAATACTATTTATAAATTACCCACATACCATTGCCCCGTGGACGTTAAGAATGGAACTGAGTATTGAAATTAATTTGATTGAAATAACCGTATACAGATTTAAAAACCTTTGCGCGTAAAACAAATAAATTTATAGTCCATTTATATATTATATAAAATATTATGTAATAAATTTAAAATAAATCGTTCTGTACGTTTGTTATGAAAAAAAACCAACGATACAATAATATTCTGAAAACGTTTTAGCGTTTTATATCTATTCCAAAAAGCAGTTAATTTCATTGTTTTGTAAACAAACAAAAAAAAAATGAAAAAACTTATATTTTACTCACGATTTCAATTGAAATCCCTTAGATATTTTTTCGTTCGAGCGTTTCGTATTTAATGTGTTTTTTCATGTCGAATACATACATAATTCATTTGAAAGTACGCGATTGCATTATTTTACCGCCGATATTGTTAATTTATTCGACGATTCGAGAAACGGGGCGTAGGAGTAGGTATACCTATACCAAACGCATATAACACCCGCGAAACGAAAATATAATAATAATATAATCGTCTGAAGAAAAACGTGAACAGTACTCGCCCTGAGAAACATTTCCCGTGTGGCCTCTATCGTAATTTACTATTGCATAATAAAAATTCTACAGGTCTTATAGGCACTAGCGATAGGTGCGTGTATCGTCATATTACAACGATTTTAATCGAACTGCAGGAGAGAGAATATTTTTTCGGCATCGCACGGAGGTACATCAAAGTGGAATAACAATATTATTATAAAAAAAAAAAAAAAACCCCGTTACGCGCAATATTAAATATACTATATCATAATAATATATTCTAAAAAGCTGTGACGGGAAATCACGCTCGAGGATATACATCAAAAGGCGTATCACATGTGGTACGATGTTACTGCTAGACACGCCGCCGCGCTTAAGAACGCGCGCAGATAACAATGCGTGTTACGCTCGAGCGTGTGTCTGAATGGACAAAAAAAAAAAAGTTATGTACCACAAGAGTCTTAAAACGCGAAAAACCCATCGGAAAAACTCTTCGTCTCTAGAGAGAATGAAAAAAAAAATCGGTATTATTATTATTTTTTATTTTTTTTTTTTTTTGTCCTTTGAACAATAGTAAAACGTGGGTAGGTACCTACAATTTTTCTACGATTTTTTTCCCACCCTCGTAAAACGCCCGTTTTAGGTCATGTGCTATATAATAATAATAATAGATATTATCATATAGGTGCACATACGTGATCGAGTAGGGACTACGCGCCACGTGCATAATAATAATTATTATACTCTTTATGTTTATTATACCGTATACATATAATCGTAGTGACTCAAAACAAGTAAAGGAAGAAATGTTTAAATTTCGTAAATATTTTACTTTATTATATATTCCGTCTTCTTAACGCATAATATGGTTATTATATTGGTATTAATAGATACGACTAGATAGGTAAATGATAACTTAAATAGAATAAAGTAACTACAGAAATTAATTATTAAACTATTACGTATTAAGCATATAGCGATATAAAAAGTTTAAAGCCTGACAAAAAAATAACATAAAAACCATTGTCACTTTCTGCCAAAAATATGTATAATAAGCAATAATAACAAGGTAGTAAAACAAAACCAAACATAATGCAAAGTATTTGTGTAGTTTAATTAAAACCAAATACACAGCAAATACGACCGAATTAATAATTATTATAAGCCTCAACTGTTATAAATTATAATTGTATTTTAATTAAAAAAATATATATATTACATTGTATTGGGTATACTATACGAAAACAACGAAATTACCTAGTTCATTACCTCTATAGTTCTACAGCATATTATTATGAAATTATTTTTTTGGTTAAATATTTTCAATAGTAGATTATATTTTTTATGATAACTACGTATTATTTCAAACATTTTTTTTCCACAGAGAGTTACGATATTATGGAAATTACTAATAGTAATTATTAATTACATAATGATGTAAATTAATAGGTAATGACATATTATTAATTATTTATAAGTGGTGAGGTTATATTTATAGCCATATGTGCTTACTAATGACATGTATTTAATTAAATCCATTAAACAAACTATGACTCATGAGTTACGACTGTATTATAGAATGATATTTTTTTAAACGTAATAGCATGGCAGCTGATGTATAACTTTATACACGATACTATCACTACTTCCAAACGAATGATTCAATTTTACGTCATAACTTGATGATAAACGGACATTGGTTACGACGATTTTTTTCACCGAAAATTTCTTTCAAAGAAAAAGAAAAAAAGAACGGTATAGCTGTGAAACTTTTTAAGGGGAAAAAAATGATTCGAAGTCGGTAATTTATCTACTAGAAATCGTTGAAGGGGATTTTTATGTTTTCTTTAACGGCTGAACCATATATAGTTGAAAACTCATTTTTTGAAATGCCTCTTTCAATCCCGAAGAAGACACATTGACAAATACAAATATGTTTCCCGAATAAAAATAAAACTTATCTTTGTCGAGTATCATACTATATATAATTTATTATAATGTATTCATTTTTTGATAAAAAATGAGTCGGCAACTCCACTAATTTTTTCCTTAGAAATAGACACAATATTCATTAATTTCGACGAGGATTGACGATTGCGTTTTATATTTTATTGCATACAGGAAATTAGACGTTCTCGTACTTCGTAGCTCGTATAATATAAAGCTACGTCTATCATAGAACTGAAAATTCCTTAAAAACATTTGTACATTACCGAAAAACATTAAGATATGATAATATGAACAATCAGAATTTATTATACTTATTTGAATATTTTTATAGCAATTCACATACACTTACGCAATAGGATATACGATTGGGGATGGATGATCAGATTCCACTCTCGCACCGACAAAATAATTGATATTGAGACTCCTCTCCCCTCTTAACAAATTTCCGTGATAGGCTGTGTATGCCACTGCACTATTACAGCAATACCTATAAATTATTATGGGCAAATTTAGCTAATACATCTTGCACTTTCTATTAAAATAATAATATTACAATTATTGTTATACGCTATCAGATTATAAAACCATAACTGAAATGTGAAATTCGTATCTATAACAAATACAAATATAAATACCTACTAAGTATTTTCATTGAACGTCATAAAATAATATAATATTTCAGAGTAACTTGAAGTCAAACTGAAAAGAGGCTGTTCTTTTCATATATATTTTTAACTTTGTTTAAAGTTTAAGTATATTTGTTGATACAATATAGGTGCTAAAATATATTATTTTAATTTAATATGACCTACCTACGTAATGAATATTTTTGTTCCGATACCAATTCGTTTTTAATCATTAATCGCCGTAAACTCGTTTTCAATAATTACCTACATTTAATTATTCGAGACGCAGAGATATTACGGAGCACCTCCTATGGGTTATTGTCGTGCTCTTAACATTGGCGTTTGTTTCGCAGCATAATATATATTGTGTAGTGGTTGTTTATTACTATTTCCAGACCGCGGATAAAAGAAAAAAAAGACTTCAAGTGACATCTTGTTTTCGACTGGTAATCGACTTTCGGGGTTTCTGTACATTGCACGAGTAATACCTACGCCGAATAAGGGATTCGCGATAATATATCGAAACCTGTATACGCGCGGAGGGGGTGACGGGAAGCGTTTCTTTTATTTTCCCGACACACGAGACAGACCCTTTTCACAATGCCTCGGCCACGAGTGGGTCTCGTGTCGAGTTCAGGTTTAACTTCGATTTCCCGCCGGCAGATGTTTACAAGATCTACTTTTGTTGACCGAAACGAGCCATTGTAATTTTTCAATGACCTATACCAATATTGTACTGCACAGTAAACCATATACTAATACGGACGTGCGTTAAGGACGTTATCCTGTACGTATGCACTACGGCATATATATATACCTCGACCTGCCGCGAGCGTTATCGTCGACGAACAAGCAACAAAATTATAAGCTGTGCGCCTGTGCGTATCGAACAAATTTATTGGTCCGTAACGGTGATGGGCAAAAGATAGTCCGAACTAGGTACGGTAGGTTATTTTTTTTATTATTTTATAGCGAGCTCGAATGCGCCAGTATTTATCGAACAAAAAAAAATTAAATATTTTATCATATTATCTCTCGTATCCGACGACGGCAACGGTTAGAAATATATTATTGCTCTACAGTGTTTACAGTAGTTTTCTGAAATCACGCGTAATCTAAAAAAGGTTTTTTTAGCCATCGACTTAATAATCAATTATTTTAACGTAATGTACGTGCAATGACTTCAATAATCGTAGTTTTTTTTTTTTAATAGTGACACAGTAATGATACGTGATTGTAGATATAATTTAAAACGCAATAATACGAAATCGAAAATTGTTACTCCAACTCATAAATAAATATTCCATAAAAAAAAAAAAAACGTAATCGATAACACGATAGTAGTCGTGTACCTACACGTTGTACAATATATCGTAATATAATATGTAAATTGCACGCTATACGCCAAAGTATATGACGTTAAACATTTCGCATATAATTGAGTTGAATATACCTATTCCAGTATTCAACGTTCAAATTATGTTATATAATAATAATATATTTAGCAAATCGTATGAATATAATTCAGTCCATTCGCATTCTAAAAAAAAAACTTAAAACGTCGCATTATTCTATTACAATCAATCGCGTTCAACGTACTACAATGAATGTTCGCGTAGGTACCCACGTGATTTTAGTATTAATATTATTATTGTTTTATCGTCGTTCCCCAGACACCGCGTATAATATGCCAGCACGAAACGAATCGGTGAGCGGGCGAATAAAAATAATATAGAAAACGTAAACAATCATCATAATAATAATCATTTGACTTGTTGAATGTAATATAATAATATAGTATCACCGCGCTATACGTCAGCCGGTAAATAAAACGATGTACCTACACACAGTGCGGACCAAATATCACAAATCCCAGAAAAGAATATTATTATACAACAACTGCTATCTGTCGAATATTTCCTTTTCTTTTTTTTTTTACGTAGGATTCATTACAATGGTATAATTTTATTACGTAGTAATAATAATTACTGCGCAATAATTCATAGTTCTGCGTATAACAGTGGCGCACATTTTCTGTTTTCGGCAAGGGTGTCGAGCATATTTTTTTAAATGCACGTCATACAAAATCGTCTCACTCTAGTCATTCCGGTACAATAACCTACCAAGAGCATACCGGTCCATGTCGCCACCCACCACTTATTTTATAGGGGTGCTTTTGTGTGCGCCACTGTCACCGTTTTGTCGCGGAGAATGTGAATGCGTGCCCGCTATATTGTTATCATTATATTATTTGTCGTGACCACGAGTCGCTCTCATTAGCCGAATTAACTTTTACTGATTACAGCGGGTTTTTACATTATTCAGCGGTAAATTACGAACTCCCCACGAATAGAGGTATATTATGCGCATGTAATAACGTATTTAACACTATATATATATATATATATATAAGTCCGCCACCGGTACGGGTATCTCCACAATTCATTAAAACGTACACCGCGTAGTATTATGTATAGGCAGGTAGGTACAAAGCAGACACCTGGTCGTACAACACATGAATATGTATAGTTCCACACAGTTATGACTTTATGAGCACGAAACCCGCGGACCGCGTAATTATTCTACTCACTTCAGATGTTTATTTTTAGGTTACTTCAAGTCTGCAATCAACAACCGCCGCCCTTGCTCGCTAAAATTATCATAAGTTTACAGTCCGACGAGAAAACGAGCGTTCGAATCACAGACATCGTTAATAATTATAATTATTATTATTATCGTGGAGCATATCGGATGGATGCAATGCGTTTGTTCAAAGTTCAATATTGTTTTCAAGTATTATACCACGCTTCTTCGATATTGAAACAATACTGTCTGCACTAACCTCGAGCGTACCTATATATGCTTGAGCAAGACCTATTTATTTAGATTATGCAATTTCAATCTAGTGAGCACTGAGCGGTTTATAAACTGTACTATCAATAAAATACAAAAAGGTTTGAACAACATAATATAATATCTGATATTTGAGACTATCCCTATACTGCGGATGAATGTAGGAAAAAAAAACTACGAGAAGTAAAACTGACTTGACAACTATTTTACGTTTGAAAAAAAAATCGTTCTTCAGTTTAGACATACAGTTTTAAGTGTAAGGTATAAACTCAATTAATTTCAAGATAATGTGTTGCATTGTTGTTTTGACAAAAAAATAATCCTTTGTGAGAAAATTCTCTTAGAACCTTTACAAAGTTAAAATATAAACTGTTATATAAAATATTTTCAGTCTCATTCTTCTATGTTTCAGTAATCTTACTGTTATAGATTTGGAGCATAAATTATTAAGGACATTTTTATCTGTGATGCAAATAATAATGTTGATAGTGTTACGAAGATCATACAATACAGTATATCAGTTATAATAAACACTGGAAAAATTTGTCTTTTTTCCCTATTTCCAGTATAACGATAATAATTATTATTATCCTTAAATTTTCCTCGGCCGCTGAACACGGTAAAAAAATCATCGTTCTCCACTTTAGGGCATGCGAAAAACCTGCCTTAAGGAGTAATAAATATAATATATATATATATATATATATATACAGATAGAGAGAGAACAAGAAGAGTTTGTGTATGTGTGTGTGTGAGAGAGAGAGAGAGAGACAAAGAGAGATCGAAATCATATTATGTGTTTGATAAATGTTTTTTGTCTGCGGAATTAAACGACTTGACTAATCGTATCTGGATAATGTCCGAGCGCTAACGAAATGAAGATATATAATATTATTATGCTCTGAGCGCGAGTGCAGGGTGAATCGTGCGTGTATATAACATTATATTATAAATATATATATATACGATTTCAGCGCCGCCACCACCACCGTCGTCTGTCTGGACCGACCGTAAGACGCCGTCGTATTTTATAAATGCCCGCGCCAGTGTGTTTCAATTTCGAAATGAAAAATGAATCGCAGTCGCGCACACAAAATAATAATATCATAATATACGCGCGCGCGAGAGAGAGACGGTTATTATTATTATATTACAGTTTCGCAAAATCGAACAAGATTATCGTGTTTCCACAGAATACGCAATGCAAAATGCACACGTACCGACCATATCACTCTCCGCGGTCGACCCCCCCCCCCGAACCGCAAAAAATTGGTCCGTTGTGCGAAAAGGGTTTTTAAAGACAGATTCTCGAGAATCGTTATGAACATTAAATCATAAAATGATTATGTTTTTAAGTTTTTCTACGAGTGCTCGGGAAATGGGCGCGTATTATCGTAATAATATAATGTTTATTGTATATATTATATATTATGTACACATCTTATTCGACGAGACCTTTGAACAAGTAACGTCGTAGACCATGTAACATAACACGAATGACGGAAGCGGAAAAAAAAAATAGCGCCAAGTGGTGGTGGCGGTGAGTGGTCGTTCGGGTGGAGGTGGAACTGTAGATACGAACGTTTAAGTAGTGCGGCGCGTATCGCCGCGACGGGGCAGGGAGGTTATCGGCGTTCGCCATCGTGACCACACGGGGCTTAAATACGCCGTCACGCGTTCGTCTAATGACTTCCCGAAGTCCCTCCAGCCCGCCGCGCTTATCGTCATCTCACGCCGCTCAAACCATCTCTCGCCCCTCCTCTCCGCCATAATATATCTATTCAGTCTCCCGTCCCCATTATATCTAACCGAACGTCTCCCTCTGCCGCTGTTCGACCAAGGATATAAATTGCGGGTGTGGTGTACAGTGGGTATGGATATATATATATATATATATATTCGTTCACCGAATTTGGATCGTCGTCATCGTCGCGTGTGTGTTTATTTATATATGTATAGATTAACCGTGGCGGAATTGCGGAAAGGATCAAAGCGGATGCCTAATGAAGATTGCGCGCGCGACGAGTCTTATCATCGTCTCCATTAACGGTGTCGAATCATCGACGTTCTCCGTCGTCGTCAGTAGAATAGTAAGTAAGTAAGTAAGTAAGTAAGTAAGTAAGTAAGTAAGTAAGTATATTTTGCAGCGGGTCGGTGTATACGCGTATATTATAATAATAGTATAACGCGCTGGCAGAGCTGCACGCCTTCGCTCTGTTCTCCATTCACTCTCTCTCTCTCTCACTCTCTCCCTGTTTTTGTCCCGCTCGCGCACTCTCATTTGAATACCGAGCTCGTCTCGGAGGATTTCGTCTCGGAAGAGTAAATGCGCGTGTGTGTATGCCACCGCCCCCGTCGGTGGTGTAAATAAAACGGATATAGCCGAGGTATCTAGAGGCGCGGGTAGGAGCTTATCGCGTAAGCCGTTTTATGGTTCCAGCTGTCGTTTTGGTGAGATCGTGTGGCGACAATGCGTTGGGAGGAGGGGGGGGACACGCGTATACACACACACACACACACATATATATAGGACCTAAACACGTTGACCCAGTTTTTGAGCTCGGCTCAAGAGGTGTGTGGTAACGAAAAAGATATGAGTGAGAGAGAGAAAGAGAGAGAGCGAGCTGTGGTGTTTGTGTGTGTGGCGAGAGGAACAGAGAAAAAGAGTGAAAAAAAGGACTGCGGTGGATGGTAGAGAAATATCGCGTATACTTAAGGAGGCGGTGGTATGGTGTCGCGGGCGTTCTGAAATATAGCTTTTGCTCGGTCGAGGGGTCGGTGGGGTTAAGTTATGGCTAATACTCTGTACACTCGTCGTCGTCGTCATCGTCGCCACCGACGCTATATATATATATTTTATGACCTACGTGGAAAATCGTGTAGAACCGTAGTCAACTTTGTACCGCATATACGCTCAGCGCCCTTGTGTGTGTTCCAGACACCTATAAGGAAGGATAAAGTAAAATTGGAAGAAAATATATATATATATATACCTCATCGCGTATTTTTCTATAGACGCCAGCACGCGACCGTGTTCGACTGATTTAACACTATACATATTATATGCAATTGCGCGTGCAATAATAATAATATATAATAATAATAATATGCGATTAATCATTCGTATTATATGTATCCATTACTCATTGCGCGTATAAGTATATAAGAATTCGAGCTTTTAAATCTGTTCTTTAGTATTTCTACTCTTGCGGCTTTTAATCGCAAGGCATTTCGCGCCAAAACTATTACAAACTCTCCAACAAATTAATTAACTTATTTTATACTCCGATGACTTCGTTAACAACATAATAATATTACACGAACAACATAATTCACTCGATTAATCAGCAACGAAATTTCAGATTTTTGGACAAATCAATTTTACATTTTACTATTGTTACAATGTAGATGCCTACAGCAGCTGTATAGGAACCTTAACGAAGACAAACATCAAAACGAACGCATGTACCTACAATATATATATTATTATATTGTATCGATGCACGAATCATTTTAAACAATGTAATAATTATGCAATACAATTATAGTATAATAATATATCGTCTTGGGTAATTAATATTTTAGTATATATTACATATAAATATATTATTTAAGAATGCATAATTAGACATTGCATAGTGTATTCATCTTGTAATTAATACTCAAATCATGAGTTGCTGTTGTACGTCTTATCCTTGGACCCTAATTCGAGCTCAAATTTCAGAAAGTAATTTAAATTAATGTTTTAGATAAATTTGTATTACGATATTATTAAAACTGCGGTTTATTAATCGAATTAAAATTACTTATTGATTTAAATTTATTCATTCGGTAGTTCGGTATCCATCTAACGGTTGCAAAGTCTTGCAACAACACATAAATTGTCATATTGGCAATTTCATTATTACTGTAGTCAAGGTGAAATCGTTTTCTGACCCAGCTGTCTGTTTTGGTGATGATAAGAACCCTTTCAACTATTTTATACGTTGAATTGGGTACATTTTCATACCATTACGTGCCTTCCAGAATCTGCAACAGTTTCGACCCAAGATAAAGGGACTGAACGTAAAATATAAATGTACTCTTGTAGACCCCTGTAAAAATAGGCTTAATTTAAAATTAGGTACTTGGTTGTTTACATCAAAATATCGAACTAATTAAAATTAATTATTCGATCAAAATCAATATCATAACAATTGTAATAAATACAGATATTATTGGATATTATTTTATTTTCCAGGAAAGTAGAGTATTTCAGTTATTAATTATTGTGTCGAAATATTGCATCTAATATTTTTAAAACAAAGTTTTTTTTGTATGACAACATTATAAAAATATTATAGCTTTTATATTATTTGCATAAATGATTCAATAAAAGTTTTTTCTTTGTATATTATTGTATTTTTTTTTCTATCATTGCTGATGCCCGTAGGTAAAGTTAGTAAAAATATAGATAAATAGTTTCAAGTACCTACATTTAAATAGAAAAAATTATAATGCTAAGAAAAACAAAGTTAAAATAATCTCACCATAACTTTTTTTTTATTAAAAATAAACTCATTTTTCTTATGCTAACCAACAATGAGTGAAAAAAAATAAAATGTGTTGTTAAGTTGCGCAGAGTCCTAAATGTCTAGAGACTGATGTATTCGTGCACAAAGGGCCTAACCTG
>JACXSJ010003747.1:0-19801 GCA_014851325.1 Pentalonia nigronervosa | reverse complement strand
TGTTCTATTTATTATTATATGCATATATTTGATTTATTTTAATTACTTTTTTGGCCGATCGATTTGTGATCGAGCACGCCCTACCGTACACTAACACTAGTTATAAGGCCGTTTAATTGCAGAACACCTTGAATAAATTGTTCTATATATTTTTCCTTTACCACAAAATAGTGTACTATCTGTTTCTTTTTTTCTATTACCTACCCTTTGATCGCCATACAGTTCACTACCATCACACGCAAATATCAAATACCAGCAAAGTTCGGGTGCGGGCAATACCTGACGGCAACTTCGACGCCGTCGAGTTGTACGGTTGCCATAATCGGGTTGCCTCAGTAACAAATATTTTTAAAAATAAATATCGATTGCAAAAAAATAGGAAATTAAAATAATGAAAAATACATAATTACAAATAAACATATATCAAAAATTGAATACACGGAAAATATAATGTTACGGACAAACGTTGTTTTAAATAAATGAAAAATAAAATTATCACAAAATTAGTTTATTCAAGAAAACATTGTTATACATTATTTTGCATTATGCAAAGCTATGTATACATATATATATATATATATACATATTATATCATTAAATAAACAGAAAGAGAAACAGGAAAAAACGGTTTGACACAATATAGTTGCAGCCACCCAGCTAACGACTCGGTAAACAACATACCATCCTTCTGCCGACCCTGATGAGACGCCTTCCGATGGCCGACCAAAACGACTTAAAGGACCTACCGCTTCGCGGTTTCACGGCTGGCTCCAACTTAGGGAACTCAACTTCTGCAGTCGTTGCTGGCGGCTCCTCGTTCAGTTCGTCGGCATCGTTTTCGACCGTCGAAACGCCAATGTCGTACTGCTGATGTTCAGCACCTTTGTCTACCACTGTACCTTCGTCCGCTATCATTGCACTCTCTGGCAACAGACATGCTGGTAACGGTAGCAAGTGTCTTCCGCCGCAATCTGGATGGGCATTGCAGATTTCGGAAGACACTTCATCGAATACCAACAATGTCTGCATTACGGCCGTCCCCGGCCATTGCGTCCATGATTCTGACGACGTGGTACTAGCAAGTGAAATCTTGGACGGCGATCGGTGCAGATCGGGCGAATCGAGCAGCGAGGCCGGTGGCGGCGACAGCGTTTCAACGTCGTTATTTGGCCGTGAATCCAATGACACCGGCGGTAGGAGCAACGATCTCCGAACAGCTGCCACTAGTAAGTCCCGAGCCACTTCATTCAGGACGTCTAAGTGTGCCGCAGTTAAAGTCGTTGACGGGTCACCCCGGAGGTCGTTCAAGCGGCAGACGATATTTGGCCCCGTGGTCTTCGGAGAGTCGTCGGCCATTGATGCCTCGTCCGCCGTCATATTAGACGGCTCCGAAGACCACTGCATCGTCACACCGTCACTGCAGATCTCCGCCACGACCTCCGGTGGTGTTGGTTCCGCAACGACATCCGCGACGTGCGGCTCACTTGGAATGACACTTTGAGCTAAATGCATATCCGAATCTTCGGCAATAATTTCACAATGCATCTGCTCAAAGTGCCTGAACTTTTCCGATAAACGTCCTGAACGCTTGACACAGGCTGACTTCGACTCTTGGACGACAGCGGCTATTGATGACTTCAAAGTTCCATAGTTATGGTTCTCCGATGTTTGGCTTACGGCATTATTTAAAGATTCCATTTTAAATTGATTTCAAACGCGTGGTGCAAATGTGTGGTTTGATACTGGTAGAAAATTTGTCAAATCAACATTCAATCGCATACATCCATAACAACGAATACGATTTAAAAAAAACATTGTCCAAAATATAATAGTCAGTAAATATATTATTTCCAAAGACATTAAATATGAATATTTTAAATGGCCTTCGTAAGATTTAGATTCTAATATTTCTCGTCGTGCACCGCTGCAATTACCTCTATTTGAGTGTATTAAAATATTAAAGTAAATAATTTATCATTAAGTAAATAGACTAACACGGTTTAAAATTAAAATGTTTAAAATCAATATTGAATATTATATACAAACAATATAACATTTAATATAACTTTATAGCTGACAGTCATCTAGCCGATAAAGTAGTCGGTAATTTCGACAAGCTAGGTAACCACCACGAGAGTCTTTCGGTATACCGGCGGGCCTGCAGTCCGTCCCTGTTAAAGCTACAGTATTGTAATGGTTATTTACATCACTAAAAGAGACATGTGAGCTTTATACAGACATTATTTTAATGAAAACAGTGATGACAGGTCACTACTATGAGATAAGCAGCTTTGGCGAAGGTTAGAAGGGAACACGTGTGTGTATATGATCGCATTGAATTGAGGGGCACTAACGCGTAAAAGAGACCTTTTGGACTAATGTCTCTGGTCTTGTGGAGATTTCAAATCTTGGAGATGATTTTTTTGTATCTATGTCTCAACACCTCTACGCCGCCGTCTAAATATAATTTGTTCTTCAACAATTGAAATAATTTTATTGGTTTACTCTGATTCGGTATTCCGACTTCATTTAAGGGCCGATTTTAAGGGGAGAGGGAGCAGAAAGATAATATTGTCAAGGGCGATAAAATTATCAAAAAATTTAATTTTTTTTTGTAAAAGAAACACAAGAATCTGAACAATTATGCGATGAACAAAATATATCAACAACGATATTGATATTTTAGTTTAAAATTGTAATATTATTTATATAATCTTATGTGAATGTAACCACTGATATTTTTATAAAACTTTTTAAAAATTTGAGTTGGATGTATAAATAGTCAATTAATTTATTGTACACATATAAAGTGTATTATTGTATATGTTTTTGATTTTTGATTGGAAAATAATAATTTACTACAAGGTACCTAAATTTATATAATTTTAGATTCTGAGTGAAGCGAATAATGTATTGATTTTACAATGTTGTATTTTTTTTATTTTGTTATATATTTTTTTTATTTTTTATGTCTGCCATTACATTTTGGGACAGTAAAAGTGCTCCAACTTTTTTCATCAACATCTTTTCATATATTAAAATGAATTTAGTTGGTACTTTGAGGGGGTCAAAGTAAAAAAACCTTAATAGTTTTTAAACGCGTCGGGAAAAATAAAAAAAAAAATTAAGGAAAAACGGAAATTTATGACAAAATTGATTTTGTTTTTTAATGTATCACAAAAAATAATGACCTTACATACATTAAATTTTCATCAGATGTTCATATTGGCATTTTCTATACATCAAAAATGTAAACAAAATATTTTGAAAATTTGCGCTATGAATTGAGTTCGAGGGCGCAACATTTCTAAATATGGCCCCGAATATTTATATGCCACAAAATTATGCACACCGCAATTCTACGGTACGTTGATATTAAACTATTGACTATTGAGAAATACTAACAACAAGTGGTATTATATAATATAATATTGTAAATTATAGCCATTATATTTTTGAATGGTACACTACTAAATTTTAAGTTTTTACAGCAGTGCATATTCTTTGGTCAAAATTCTTAGTAGTATCTAGTACTACTTGGATATTATTAAGTTTTTTATATTTTATAACATAATTCACGATAAAAAAAAAACAATTTTTTTTTCTAAATGCAATAATTTAAAGTTAATCAATTGTGCGTATTTAAAATAATAAAAGTTGATATTATGTTAACATAGAGTTAAACAGTTAGTTAAACGATTAAATTTAAAGTTAAGATGACAACGATTTAAAACTAACTAGCGAGTTAAGCTAATTAAATAAAATTAACTTAATTTTTAACATTTTAACTTGTAATGCACAGCCTTGTTCATATTATTTTGACCCTAATTTAAGTATTGGCCAAATAATTACTTTCATACGTCAAGCAATAAATCTAGAGAAATTAATGAGTGGTGGTCAAATAAAAATAAGTTTGTCTGCGAGACTGTTGTCTTAAACAGATATTAAAATATTAATGTAGATAAATTATACAAATTATGCAGAGCAAACCAGTAATTTGTTCACTGATCGAAAGCCTTGGTCAACAATTGCTAATATGAGAACAATCAACAACTGATGATGGTTTCAATAGATAAAAATTACCTTTTACTAAAATATTATTTTATCATCGTCAGTGGTGCTAACTTATGTCATAGAACATCGTATATAGTTCAATATTTTATGAGCACTAGGTCATAATATCTTCGGAATAATATCTTTTTTGAAAATATCTTTTTAACTTATTTTTTAATTAATTTTATTTAATAAATTGTTATACATACTATTATAGTTATAAGATATCGAGAAACTTAAATGTATTAAAATTAGGTGTACAAATTAGGTACTAAGTAATATCTCCTCAAAATCCAAAGGCTGTGTTTGAGGAGTGTTCATCTAAATAAAGTAAATAAAAATATAAAAAATTTAATTAGGTATAAATATAACAAATATAATAAGTATAAATACATTTATTATAAAAATAAGTTAGTTAAAATAGTGGTCCTTATAAAAAGATTATTACTATAAAACATTTTATATAAATATATTACCATATATTATAAATATATATACCAACCTCCCCATGACAGACTAGTAACAGGTACTGGAGTGTATCGTATGAACGGTGCAATTCACTAATCCGTTGCAATTTGTTATCATGACTTTGTAACACAATATCTCGTTTTTCGAACTGTTGTCCAACTATGACCAATGATACTTTACTTGTTGGTGCATTATAACGTCCTCTGTGAGCATTATCAGGTTTTCTATCAGCGTGTATTATAATTTCAAAGTTTTTACTATTTTGAGGTACTCTTATGAGTGTGGTTTTTAAGTCCTTTATGTATGGGTTATTATGGTGCAACATCGCTTGTAATTGTTTTACCAAGCTTTGCTTTACATCAGCGAAGTGGCTACATCTTAAGCATGTTTCTTTCTCATCATCTCCAACGAAATAAATTTGTAGAAATTGAGGGTTTTTTGAGATGAAGCTTGCAAACTACCAATAAAATGATACACCTGACCTTTCACTTTGAATGTGGACATAAATCCATCTTCGATAATTTGTTTCGCTCCAAAAGATGTCATTTGGAAACAGTTAATGTATTTTCTAATACGGTCCATGAAATTTTTTGTGATCAGGATGAAACCCCATAATCAAACTATTAAGAGGTTCAAGAAGAGGTGAAAAAGACGGAAGTTGTACTTTACCGGCACTACAACACATTCCAGGCGCCTCTTCTTTGAATTTAAGAGCATCGCAATATATGCATTTATGACTCATAGTACCCAAAGACACAAATTATCCGTCTCATAAACTATTTCCGATTAATATTTCATGCCGGAAAAAGCTTTTATTTTCCATGAAAGGAAAGTTTTTACAGTATTAAAATTAATAGATAGATGGCACTACTGGCAAGA
The DNA here is from genome assembly GCA_014851325.1 of Pentalonia nigronervosa. NCBI lineage: Eukaryota > Metazoa > Arthropoda > Insecta > Hemiptera > Aphididae > Pentalonia > Pentalonia nigronervosa. The sequence continues at coordinate 14,401 of JACXSJ010003747.1, read as the reverse complement.
CATTAGATATTCTAGTTTTCCAATTTTCTGCACAATTTTCTTCATTTTTCTTTTCATAAAAACCTTCTCCTAGCAATTACGAACAATTAAAAAAAAATTTCAGCCAAATCGGTTCAGTAGTTTTCTCGGTTAACGCGGTCTAAGAAAAACCCTTACAATTTTATATATAGTATAGATAGATAGATATATAAAAAGACAATAATAAAATAAATAAATAATTTATAATAAGATATAATAATAATAATAATAATAACGTGTAATCAACGGCATTCAATTATACGAAGTCTTTGACGGGTTCCCGAGACGGCGTGACGGTGAAAATAATATCCATAATATTAGATATGATTATTTATTTCTCGCGATGAAGATGATGTGATGAGGTGGAGGTGGGTGACTGCCGCCGCGACGGGATCGGTCGTGAGGTGGTTTCCGGGTGTCCAGACTTCAGAGCACCTCGTCCCTCTGACCCGAATCGTGTTGCACGCCTCCGAACACGGCGGACGGCGATGAAGCCGCGGACGACATCATCACGGAACCTCCTCCACCGCCTCCACCACTGCTACCACCATCACCTCCGCCAATGCCTCTGACGTGGGCCCTGTACGCGGCCAGCTGCGGGTACGGCATGACGTCTGGCTGGGCGATGCTTCAGGCGTACGGCCCGCTGTTGTCGTAGCTGCCGAACGTGTCGGCGGCGCCTGGCACGGCGTATTGATGGGAGTATTGATGTACAACCAACAGCAACACGACAACCGAAGGCACAGTACTGAGAGATAAAAATAGTTTGCGGCGGGGCAAGACCGTCGGTGACACACCGATAATGACGGTAACGACCAAAGTCCACGACCGGCATGTGTACCGAACATCCTCCCCACGTTGAAAGACGCAGGCTTTCGAAACAATCCACGGATCCTTGACAAGAGAGCGAGCAGTATAGTGTATAGGCAAAATAGGTGCATAACTGTAGTGCATAATTTTGTTCACAATTACATTTTAAATCACTTCGTTCGTCGAGAGAATGTGGTTGCTCACAAACCAAAAAGCTATTTGCACCTATGCATGTAGCTAATATATAAATTAGATTATAGAAGTTCATAAAAGTATTTTGAACTGCCCTGAGGGCTAGAGCCGTTTGGGCCGTCGAGCTATCGAGATAATCTCAGTAGGACGATCAAAATATTGTCAGCTCATGAGTGTTTGGCCATAACATTAATGAAAAATTAGTACAAACATAAATAGAAAATATAATTGAATCAAATTATTAAACCGTATAGTAGCTGTAGTCAAATGTTAGAAATCCAAAAAAATCAGTGGCCCAATACCTTGCCTATCCCGCGTTGACGAGAGTTATATTATCAATTAAATTGCCAATGATAACCTTAATGACATTTTCCTTAAATTAATAGGCTTGTAAATAGTTTCTACTAAAATCAATTATTTTAAATTGTTATTACTTTTCATTTATGAAATTAGATTAATAAAATAATGTTTTTTTACTATACATTACATAGTTAGAAGTCTGCGTAGTTGATTCTACACGCATTTGTTTCAATGTTATCCATAGTCATTTGTGTGTTGATTTTGAACTGAGAGGAGCTTGTTTTTTTATCCAGATTTAATTAGATATTTAAATGAAGAAATCGCTCAAAATCGTTTTTCGTATACAATGATTTATATCATTGAATACAAATTTAATACATCCTTGAAAGTAAACTATTCAACTCCTATTGTGAAACCTCATTTAGAAAAATATTTTTCGTGGGCACTTGAAACTTTTAAACTATATTATTATATTCCATACACTCAATAACATTTTCAAATACATTATTTCCTGCAAAAATTATTACATCCTAGCGTATTATTTTTATAAAAATTAATTGCTTTGATAGCAATAATGCCATAAAATACACTAAGATATGTAAGCTGATAAATTATCTACGCTCAAAATCGTTTTTCATATACAATGCTTTTATATCATTGAATTCAAATTTAACTCATCCATTACAGTTACCTACTCGACATCTACTGTACAGCAGAGCGGTACCCACTTGCTGACCTTTCTTTTTTTAATTTTTTATTTACTTATAATGTACTGTATATACTACTAATATAATTTTATTTTTTCTGCTTTTTAAAATTAATTTGCATTATTATACAATTATTATATTATATTTACTATGACATGTAGTTAAAAATATGTTAATAAATTGAAAATGTCTCTTTCGGTTATGGGTGGATAAATTGGAATAGCATCTGTAAAATTTTATGTAGACCAGTGCCAAATCGATCCATCGCAAAACATCTGTTTCCAAAATATTATACCCTATATTATACAATGTAAAAACACTATTATTTAGTTAAATTAAATGTGCAAACCTGAACTACTAGTAAAATATTGACTGTTAGATCCGTAATTTTAGTTATTTATCTATCTATTTATTATGTAAATCATTGTTTATTGAGGTCATAACCATTTTAATTTTAAAGTATTTACTTTTGAAAATCAATAATTTAATATTCCTTCTATGCTAGTCACCTAAAAACGTATTACCAACTAAAATGTCAACCGTTTTCAAAGCAATCCTCCGGCCTATTTTAATCTTAAATAAGATTTTAGGGTTAATTGACATTTCATATACTTTGGAATCTGACGGATTACTAATCAAAAATATAAACTCATCATATTCTTCATTTCTTGAAATTTTAAGAATATTTGTGCTAATAATATGTACTTGTATCGTTCATACAAATGAATTTTACTATATAAATGAATTTCGTTTAGTTAAATTTTGGACCGTTATTATTGCAGGAAGGTTCTCAGAAAAATGGACAATAAAGTAAGATTACTAAAACTAATTTTAACTCATTTATGTTTGAATAATTCAATATTCAATGGTATATTAAAGTATATACTTTTAATTATGTATTACATTTTAAAACTTAATATTATATTTATAAATTATATATTATATAAATAAATAGTTATATTTTTGTTTTTGACGTGTTTTAGGTTGATCAATGGCATCATAGAATTTGATCAAAAGATTACTTTACTTTCGCCGGCGTTATTTGAAAATCGCCAATGGTCACTAAATAAAACTAATTGGAATTATATTTTAATTTCATCCTTTGTATATTTTATTGGATATGAAATATATGATATTTACTTATGGCCACCAAAGAAAGTTAACTTTTACATTATTCTCGTGTATTTTATTGGTATACCATATATTACCGACTTTGTGGTTATTATTACAGTATTTTTTTATCTCATCAATATTGGAATTAGATTTCAAACAATAAATAATTTTTGGAAATGCCTTCCTGATGGATTAATTGCCATTCCTGGCGAATGGACTAATCTTGAAATTGTTAAGTCGATGGAAAACATTAGAATGTTACACGCTGAGCTATCTGAAATCTTAAAAATATTCAATTCGGGTTACGGTTTATTGCTTTTGAATTTCTTTGTATTTAATTTTGTTGATATGCTGTATACATTTTATATAATGGTTAAGCATGAATTCTTATTATCAACTGTAAGTGTTATAGACTCAATTATATACCATTTACCTTTACACATTTTTAAATTACAAATAGTAATTTTTATGATGTCAATCATCGTTACAGTCTCGTGGATAAACGAAAAGGTACAATGAACAGAAATATTTTATTAATTAATTATCAACTTATACGTATATATATATATTTATATATTAATATTGTTGTCTATAAAAAAAAAAAAGTAAAACATCAATATCTAGTACACTAGAAACAACTTTTCATTAAGTCTGTATCAGTAATGCATAGGTATATTACATTTAAGTTCAATGATAAATCATCACTTACCAAAAAACTCTTCTGAGCGGAGACAGTGGGCATCTAATAATAATATCTTAAAGTGCATCATATTAATATGAGCATACTTAATTAATTTTTCTATTTATTATTTGGTAAGCTGTACGTTTCCCGAAAATATCGACTTATAGCATAATAATTTATTACTATAACATTTTATCATAAATTATTGTTTTTTTATTATTACTATAATAACTTGGTGATTTAACCGTAGAACGATGTTAATAAATTAATTTAAATATTTTAAATATATAATAGTTTAGGTATAGAAAACGATATATTATGTAATAGTGGAATATTTTTACAATTAATATTTTTTGAATTAGGTATAATAAAATTATTAAAATTAATTTAGTAGAAATCGTTATTATTATACTTTATAATTTAATATAATATTAATATAGTTACGTCAGAATATCCAATGTTACAAAATATCCATTTCTAGCGCACATAAAAATGTATGTGGCTTTAAAATAAACTTTTTTAGATTTCAATAAAATTCCTTAGTTGAAGGTGAATAAGAAAACGTTTGTTTTTTAGAGTGTATTAAATTTGCAAGATGAAATTTTACCGTACATTGAGATTTATATAATATATTTTCTATGCACCATAAAATTAGGTAAGAAAATAATAAATATTATTTGACTCCTTCATAGCTTCATAAGGAATTTTTGATTTTTAATGTTTTTGTCTATTAAAACATGAACTCAGTTATTTTTTTATAAGCATTTAAAGTTCAAATTTTTACCAAACTCATCAAAATTAAGAATATTTGCAAATTATTTTGTAGTTAAAAAATTATAAAATGTTTAATTTTTATAACTAAAGATTAAAAATTTAAAATAAGGTTTCTCATTAATAGTTTATACTCTAACACTTAAAAATAAACACAATTAACATGGATTACTATTTATTACAATTTGTCTGGCAGTGATCGCATCAAGAGAACACTGAAGAGCCTCTTTCCTTGATATTTCTATCACTTATAGGTATATTACAGTTTAACCTATTTCTATGTTGCTACATCTGCTAAAACTTACTGACTAAGATTTTATACTAAATTTTGTGCAACAAGCATATTTTCTTAACCTAGTTCATAGCTTTGGTATTTTTGAATTATGACATACCTATGCATATTACAACATAATAAAACAAATTACTTTAATATCAATACTAAAAATACATATGGAATATGCTAACTTGATATATGCTGATGCTTAGAACCGTATTCATATGATATATAATTTAATTTAAATTTAAGTATTTAACGTACCCATTACAGTGATCCACTCGACACCTATAGAACAACAGAGCGGAACCCACTTGCCCACATTTATTTAAATTGATTTTTTTTACTTTGACCCCGAAAATACCAATTATATCTAATTTTTTAAAATAAATCACCTTAAAGTTTTATATTGAATGAAAATAGCTCCAAAAAATGATGCCCCACAAATAAAAACATATATCATTGTAAACCAATGCATTAATCGCTCTACTCAGAATCTAAAAGTTATTATTTATAATAATTTATTTTTTGCACAATCACACGTCGGCTTCATGATACGAAATGTTCTTGCATAACCTATATTATAACGCTAAAATGTTTAAATAAAATTATTAAATATCATTTAAACATTATACCCACTATTATCCAGTGTAAATATAATATTATTGAACTATAAACATGTTTATAGAAAAAAAAAATCATATCGTATTTACGATCCAATCGGATTTCAAATTTACCCGTCGACATAAAAATCCAAGTAAAATGTATTCTTATAGTTTTATTAAGAATAATAAATAATTTGTCATTCATCAACTAGATTAAAATATTCATGAATCAAATATCGAATACGGAATTGGATGAAGTTACTGCGTTTGGATTTTTCAGCATAAATTTGAATATAGTAGTATCAGTAAGTATTAATAGTGCAGTTAGTATTAGATAGAGATATAGAATAATAATTTGCAGTATTGTGAATAACTGATATTCTGTACGTTCACCTTTAAAAATTCAGTACAATATCGATTGTTTTAAGTTAGACTACTAAATTGCATTTGAATATAAAGGATAAAATTTAATATATTATACCTTTCAGATACTTGTATTACTAATAACTGGATTAACAACAATTCTACAGATGAGAAATCATCCCATTATTTCACTAATGTTTAATAATACGGAATTATTCCGCAAAATCTGGGTAAGAAAAAATTGAAAATCTTCATATAAATAAATATACGAGTAGTATTCGTATTAAGTATCTAATTTCTTAAAGCACATAGAGAGTAGCTGATATTTATCACCGACCACCTGACAAACTCGCATACACAACGTCATATCTGTGCACCCATTCAATGTTCTGTGTGTTGATTATAAAACTTTAAATTTGTTAATTTTTAGTTTTGTCTTGATAGACTAACCGCCTACTGTTTTATTTGGTAGTTTACCTATTATAATTACTGTTGTATAATTTTTTTTTTGTGTACACTTTTCGTAAAATTATTAATTATTTTCAATGTTATGATACTCGCTAACGCGAATCGTAGCAACTTATTTGTATTATTTTCTTTGGTTACAAACCACCAATATTGTTACTTACGTATTTATTAAATTATTATTATTCTATAATCGTAGGTATCAATAATATTGTTTCTATATGTGTTTATGTTTCAAATTTAAACTTCATCTTCATTCTTTAGATACTTAAATTAATTGTAAAAGTTACAATTATTTAATAACTGTTATTTTTATTTTATTTGAGATAAGATGTCCCTAGCTTTGGCTATCTATATCTAGTGATATTTAAAATGGTACATTTATAATTATTTGAACATGATTATTGATTAAGATAATAATTGAAATAGTAAGACAAAATGAATTATTTATCTATGATATATACATTGGTAATTGTTAGGTCAGATTGACTTAACTATATTTATAATAGTGAACTTATTAGCTAAAGTAAGATAAGAATGACATTATAAGGGCATAAACAAATGTAAACATATATAAAATTTACATAATTGAGGCATATTTAACAATAAAATATTACGACTTTTAACAGATAACATACAGCTGCGGCGTATTCTGCGTTGTTGTTAAACATGGTCGTGCGGACGTCAACGTTTTAGTTTACGTTGAGGCAGATTTACGTGCAGATTATAGTGGAGTGAGCCAGTTGAGTTTAGCAGTGAGCTGTGAAAATTTTTTGTTAAGGTTTTTATGTGGTTCACGATTTCCTGGATTAGAAGGTCTTTGTGTAAGTTTACATTCCTTATAAACCAAGGCGCATTTGTAATAATGTATAGCACTTTATTTTGAAAGATTTGAATTTTACTGATGTGAGAGGATGCACATTTCCCCCAGATCGGATATGCATAAGTGAATAGTTAGCGTAGAATTTGTTTATATATAAGTAGAGAGCATTTTTTTCTGTATTGAAGATTTTTTATTGAGAATGAGGTATAACATGGAAAGTCGCTGGTGTGCTTGTTGAAGTTTGGATGAGATATGGGGCTGCCATGTTAGCCACTTATCCAAAGTCAAGCCAAGGTATTTTATTGACGAGTTCCAAGGTATATTTACATTGTTGAATATTAATTGTGCAGGGGAGCGGTAACGACGAAGATTGAAAATAACACCTGTGCTTTTTGACGCGTTTATTTGGATACGCCATTTTTTACACCAGTAAGATATTGTATCAGGATAGACTTGCAGATTTGTGGTTATTGCTTCCATGTTGCGCGATTTGGTGAAAATTGTGTTGTCTGCAAAGAGGGCAGTATTCGTACGAGGTTATTGGGGAATGACGTATAAGTAGATGTTAAATAGTATGGGACCAAGTTTAGAACCTTGGGGTACACCAGCTAATATAGGCATAAGGTCAAAGATGTTGTCATTTATTTTAACGGAGAACTGCCTATTTAGTGGATATGAATTTATAATATTGAACGAATAAGATGGAGTATTTATGGATTTTAATTTGTACAATAAACCAGTGTGCCACACTTTATTAAATTCCTTTGTAATATCTATAAATACAGCTTCGGTATGGCAATGTTTTTCGAATGCAGTATTAATATGTTCAGTTATCCTAAGAAGTTGTTGAACCGTACCATAGAATGGTTTGATCTAAACCCAAATTGGAATTTATGTATGAGATCTATGGCATTCAAATAGAAGAGTAGTCTAGTGTGAATGATTTTTTCAAACAATTTTGAAATTGAGGTTAAAAGGCTGATTGGCCTAAAGCTATCAGAATTGGATTTGTTCTTTCCTCGTTTGTTAATGAGTATTATGGTTGCAACTTTCCATTTGACTGTGAAGTAACCAAGCCGCAATAGAGTGTTAAATAATGTGGTTATGAACACTAATCCTGTTACTTTTATTAATAATTAATAACTAAATCAATCAATGCATTAATAATATAAGATTATAATAGATAATATAAGAACCAATAGGTTCAAACAGATAAGAACATTTAAGTAACATTAGAATCCATTTTAGTAGAATAAAATTGAAAAACTGTATTTTATATTTATTATATTAAACGCCTGTGTGAAACATAAGACCATCTTTTTGAATTACTATGATATGGTTTATAATAAACATAGGTACCTAGGAAGTATATTTCATTATACCTTCCTATTAATAAATTATGTTGTATATTTCATGTATAAAATTTCTTCACCATGTGCATTTTACACCACATTTTATAATATGTCTATTTAAAAACATTTGTTTCGAATATAATATTGATATTACACAAAAACCCAGTGCATTACTCATAATAAATTATAAAAAGGTAATAATATTAACTTATTATTAAACAATTACTACATTTTTTTTTTTTTTTTAGGAAGATAAATATTACAATGAAAAAAATCAAGGGAACAAAACGCTACTATCAACATGATGCTCGAATTTACAAATTAATGTAATTGAATATTTGTTTAAACCATATAGGTACCTAATGCTTTCAACAATTATGCAATACATGTTCAATAGGCATATTATAGAAATAGTCTGTAGTTTATTACATTTAAATATGCGATGTAATTGTGTAATACTCTACTTAATGCAATGAAATAATCTATAGTTAAATTTATTTAATTTTTCATTAAAACGTTAATGAATTCACAATTTTGTTCAATTAGATAGTACAAACTAAATGTGAATACAATTCGAAATTTTTATAACAATGATAAATGTAATATACATCAGAAAACTTATAATATTAACTGAAATAATATAATACTATATTATGTTATTTTCATTTGTATTGATAATATTATTGCTTAAGTACCTATTTCAGTTATTTCATCATGAAGCATAACACATAATTATTTATCAGATAGTTTTATATTCATACATTTTTAAATGATTACCATAAATTGATGCCAATAAATTCTAAAATGTTGACATTAGTCAATCATATTATCTGCAAGATAAAACTATTCTGAACGTTGTATAACTAAGTATATTTTATGAAACAGAAAGTTGAATTAATTTTTTCAAAAATATTCAATTTCAAAATCGATGTATAGATAAAATATAATAACATACTTTAGAAGTTTCAAGTACTTACGAAATATTACAATATTTTTAAATTACAACAAAATAACTAAAATCGTTATTCTTTGTTTAAATACATATCTAATTTAAAATTTTAACTGAAAATACCTAAAAAAAAAATGTGTTTACACATATTTTAAATTTTTAGTTACAGTGTGAAATTCATTAGAAAAACCTAGTTTTTAATTTTCAATCTAAAGCTATACAAACGAAACATTTTGAAATTTTTTAATTACAAAATAATTTGCAAATTTTCGTTTAAATGCTTTAAATTCTTATAAGACAAATTGTACCTAAACATAATTATTAAAAACATTTTTAAAAAAAACTAATAGAAATTATAAATTTATTATACTCACAAATAGTTTAAAAAGAGTAAAAATATTTTTAAAATTATATGGTGTATTGAAAATGGTTATAATGCTTAATGTACGGTAAAATTCACCTTATGCATTTACCACGCTCTTTTTTGAAAGACAGTGTCTCAAATTACCAACTTGTAATTTTTTTTACCGTGGATAGAGAGATTTTAATGAGTATGCATAATATATTAGGTCTAGCTACATTTATTTAATTTTTACGAAGACAAAAAAAATGTTATTTTTTTAGTAAATTATGAACGGCAGTATAACCCTAAAAATAGAATAGTAATAAACAAATTTGATTTTTTATTTGCTGTACATCATTATTTTTTAAATATGTATGACGTATACATAAGAAGACACTGATAACACTTTTCTTTCTAAAGTATTGACTAATCCTTACTCTGTTTTTTTTTTTAAACCTATATCTAAAAAAGAAATAAATAATTACATTCTACATTGTCAAAATGTAACTTCCTTTTATACTAATGGCCTTAATAATTATGTTCTTAAAAATATTTCTAATATATTTCTATACTTGTTCTTTTGAAGCATATTTTTAACCTTTCACTTTTATCAGGTTGCTTTCTAGAAATATTTAAACAAACATGTGGAATTCCACTGTTTAAGCGAGATATTAAAGTTTGTTTCAACTATCGTTCAATTTCATTTACCTATACTCAACCAAAAATATTAGAAAAGTGTATAAAAACTCAATTGTATGAATTTCTAGAGAAATCGTCAATTTTTTTTTTGAAAATAAGTTTGATTTTCGAAAAAATAAAGGATCTTCTAAAGCACTACAAACTTTAATTAGTTGTATTTATGGTAAACTTGACAAAGATGACTTCGTGTTTGAAATTTTTCTCAATGTAATAAAAGCATTTGACTCTGTAGATCACAATATGTTGTTAAATAAATTAGAAATGTATAATATAACAATGGTGTGGCAAATAATATTAGAAGTTTTTTGATGAATCAGTGCCAACGTGTACTTATTAATAATATTTATAGTGATAATAAAACTCCTAAATTTGGGGTCTTGCAAGGAACAGTCTTAGACTATTACTTTTTATTATTTATATTAATAATTTAATTAATCTTGGATGTGATGGTATTATTTTCTGTTTCATAGATGAAACACTATTCTAATATCTGATCCTGAAAAATGCAATTTAATTTCAAAAGCTTGTCAAATTATGAGTCGTATCAATGAATAGTTTATGTGTAACTCAACTTGAAATTAATTATGGAAAAACATGTTGTGTCCCTTTCTCTATTTCGAAAATCAAAAGTTTTGATTGTAGTAAAGTAATAAAAGTTCATGATAGTAATTGTAATACGAGTAGTAGAAATATGATCGATAAAACTAAAGATAAGTGTAGTTGTACAAGTATTAAATTAATATATTAAGTTAAATGCCTAGGAGTTACTATTGATAAATTTTTAAAATGGGATATTTATATTACAGTAACGGTTAAAAAAATTAGGAATTTGTTCCGTAAATTCAAATCTCTTAATAGTATTTTATTACCTAATACAATACAAATGGTTTTTTGTGCTCTTGCACAATTGATATACTCTTATGAGATATCTCTTTGGGGAGGCGCATATGATTGCAATTTAAAACTGCTAATATAACTTTAAATACATTATTAAGAATTATTCAAAAAAAAAAAAAACAGTATCCGACTAGCACCAAAACACTTTATAATAAATACAACCTTTTAAACTTGAAATAATTACATGTTAAATATATCTTATTAAATGTATATTATACTGATTTAAATGAAATGAAATTTAATCACAATTACAATACACGCAAAAATAATATAAATATATTTTGAACTAATAAGTGCATTACCGAATTTAGTAATAGAAACCCTTTAAATATTTGTATTGCCTTATGTAACAATTTAGAAATCGATATTAAGAGTTTTCCTAATTTTAGATTATTTAAGAATCATGTTATATATATAAGATATGTCCTTTAATATAATAACTGTAAACATAGTCTTTTATATAATTATATTTTACCTTAATATAATTATTAAAACTATTAATTATTAAATAGTTAATTGTAGATTTTAATAATCCCAATTATTTATTTATGTTATACTAACTAAACATTTTAATATTTGTATATTACTTTTGTTTCATCTTTTAATCTTTATATAATTTATAAGTTAACTTAATTTATAATTCTTGTTTCCTACTCAAGCTTTGCTTTTGGAGACAAATTATTTTATAATTATATTTAATTTAAAAACTGTGTATGATATTTTGTGAAATAATAAAAATTACTACTACTACTACTACTACTACTACTACTACTACGTAAAACTACGATTGATTGAATATAATCATTCCGTGTGTAACGGAGCAAACTAACAAAAACGGCCCTTCTCAGGGCCACCATATTTGACATCTATAATATAGTCACAGACCTACCGTGACCAAAAAATGAACGCCCGACCAATCAGAAATAGGCGACGCTTAAAGGATGATTTCTAAATACATATCGTAAGTACAAACAAGAAAACGATATCTATGAATAGAAAAGATCACACCGATTATGTAGATGTCAGTTTGACCTTTGTAAAACGAAGTCCGGCTAAATTACAAAAGAAACCGTGCCGACTGTAAACACACCAATCAACATACAGGTTTACTAGTCGGTACGGCGACGGGTATATATACGGGTGCACGCTCATACAAAATCATCACACACATCATTCATCGCACTTCAGTTCATCAGTCACGTTGTTCGCCATTCTTGTACGCATACTATCGTACGTACCAACACGCCGTCGACTGCTGCTGTCGCTCGCGAAATCATACGCATCAACGCTCGTCGTCTGCTGCTGCCACTCGCTTGCGGGAATCCTACGCGTCAACGCGACGTCGTCTGCTGCTGCTACTCGCTCGCGGGTACCATCGCATCACCGCGCCGCATTCTGCTGCTGTCATTTGCTTACGGTCAACAAGGCATCAGCGCCTACAGGTAAGCCGTCGCGAAAGCGGCGGTTATTATCTAACCTACATCAAGGGGCCGCCCCCTCCCCTTTTCTTTTTCAATAAACCCAGATACAGGTCCTCACCTCCCCTCACCGAAATCCGCTCTTCTTAGAGCGATAGGTTAAGCACCTAAGTCTGTCTCCGGTTGTTTACCTACTACCATGGGTAAAACCGAGAACAAACGAAAGGGCCCATCTCCTACCCCAGCCAGCTTTAAAAAGGGGCGCAAACGTGGCTCCCTATCACCGGCACCTCACGGCGTCGGAGGTTTGCAGCGCGGCTCTCCTTCGCCAACTCCGTCCAACGACTCGATCATGTCAACATGCTCATCGTCGTCCACACTTACTTCTGAATTAAACACATCCGCTCAAACAACAAAACCAACCACCGTACAAAACCCAACAACCCCTCCACCACCAAAGAAAAACCCTAGCAAACCACCTCCAATAATCCTGACTTCCATCTCCTGGCGGAAAATAGCACCGTCAATTTACAAACTACCCAACATATCCACTATCTCCTTTTCAGCTAAGACTTCATCTACCGGACAAATATTACTTCAAACTTCCGATCCAACTCACTTTAGGATTTTTCAAAAAACACTCATGGACAACCAAATAGAGTTCCATACTTTCAGCCTCCCTGAGGATCGCACCCTTAAAGTTGTTTTAAAAGGAATTCCGACTGACATAACTCCGTGCGAATTAAAATCCGAACTAGAACTCTTAAACTTCCAACCTAAGTACATCCGCCGATTCGGCACCCCCGACAAACCTATGCCCATGTGTCTTGTACACATTGCGGCAACTCCAAATGCCAAGGACATTTTCCTACTAAACTCCCTTTTCTATCTGTCGATCTCCGTAGAACCCCTGAAATCCTCAGGTCCAGCACAATGCTTTTCGTGCCAACGTTTTGGACACGGATCCCGTAACTGTGGCTACCCACTAAGGTGCGTCAAATGCGCCGGAAATCACTCGGCAAGCGCATGCACCAAAACCCTGGAACAAACCCCGACATGCTGCAACTGCGGCGGGCCCCACACGGCCAACTTCAGCGGGTGTCCGCACCTACTGTCACTGAGACAACAACAGCTCGCCTAACCAGCATCCAGAGTTTCCGAAACACCAACCCCCAACATGTCACCCATATCAACCCCTTCTATAAACTCTCATTCTCCTCCTCCTAAACCCCAAACCCACTCTTACGCTGCAGCCACCTCAGGTCAACCACCCCAACCACAAAATTACGTATCACCCCAGATTAACCTTCCTCACATCCTGAGTCTCTTGACCAACCTCTTGGCCGCCATCGCTGGTAACCAAGACCCCAAGTCTCTGATCGAGGCAACGATCAAAACCTTTCTGACTATGCTGTCGCCAGAAAATGGATAATCTTAAAATTCTATTTTGGAACGCCAACGGTATTAACCATAAACTAAACGAACTACACTCCCTAGCACTTCAACTAAAAGCTGACATAATCCTACTCAATGAAACCCGCCTACATCCCTATACCAGACTTCACATCCCAAACTTTTATACGTACAGGAATGACCTGCCGCCCGCACGCGGCTCACCCG
>JACXSJ010003746.1:0-19811 GCA_014851325.1 Pentalonia nigronervosa | reverse complement strand
CTCTGCTGTACTGTGGGTGTCCAGTGAGTCACTAATGGATGTGTTAAATTTGAATTCAATGATATATCATTGTGCACGAAACACGATTCTGAGCGAAGACGCTCTGTCAGCTTACATAATTGAGTATATTTTATGGTATTATTGATATTACAATAATTAATTTTACTATTAATAATACGGTAGGTCGAATTAATTTTTGCAGAAAACATTACATTTGAAAATATCATTGTGTGTATAAAATATAATAATATAGGTACTTTAAAAGTTTCAAGCACCCATAATAAATATTTTTTAATTATGACGAAATATGATTGTTATTTTTCATTTAAATATCTATTTTCGTCCAAATTTAAACTTTAAATGTGTATAAGATCAATCATGTTAATACATTTTTTTGAATTGTTGATTACAATATTAACTTCTTACGAAAAACCTTATTTATAATTTTCAATCCTTAGATATATTAATTAAACATTTTTACATTTTAACTACAAAATAATTTGCAAACATTCGAGATTTTGACGAATTTTATTATAATTTGAATTTAAATGTTTATAAAAAAATAGGTATGACTTTGTATTATAAAAACATTTAATTATTTATCTAGATTCTAGATAATTCATTTAGACAAATTTATCTTATCATGCTCAATGTTGATGATTATATGATGAAAAAAGAAGATCCTCCAAGATTCTCGATTTGTAATATTATATTCTGACGATTAAACACATTTTATCCGAATGGAGGAAGTATGAACTACAACGTCAAAAATATAAATTGACACACCGTTTATTGGAAAATCTAAGCTCCGGTACCTCTAATGTACTCAAATTTCTAAAGGACACTGAACTACTTATAAACATTATAATTGTATTTATATATCTATATATTTATTGTTTTTGTTTTTTAAGTTTTTCAGCTCTCTTACTACTAATATTGTAAAACGATTATTTAATTGTAATGATTAAGATAAGTTTTTTTTACCGAGATTATAAATACACCAGAAAAAATTTGATTCGGTTGCGCTGGTGTTAAAAATAACAGTATTATATTATTGTTTTGTCATATTTTATTACACCAAATGCTAAATTGTTTAAACCATACATAAATTATTCAGTAAATTGGTACTTAGACTGTTATAGTTTGGTTTTCATTGAAATCACTATTAGACGTTACGTGCTATATTAGTATAATAATATCGTTATACTAATAATATGAAAATAGAATAATCAATGTTATTAATGTTAATTTGTTCGATGTTCGAAAGCTATTTATCGTTTCAAGTTCTATTAACTTTAGATTTAAATAATTAATGACTTAAGTCGTAATATATTTTATGAGATTTTTCATTTACGACAATCAATTTAAGCAGACAATAAACGCTTAAGGAAATTCAAATTATTGGTATTGATCTACTGAGTTATAATAAAATTCTACTATCATATTAATGATACCTGTACTATATAAACAGAGTGTAACAGAAAGACCCGGTAGATACAAATTAAAAGTTAATAAAATTTAAAGTATGAAAAAAATGATGAAAGTTACATGGGCAATAAATAATCTAAGATTTACTCGAGTTTGAAAATTCCCAAAAATAAAGTTTTGAAAAACTTATAACGTTTCAAATTAATTTACTCCAAAAAATATTGATATTTTGAAAAATTGTAAAAAATAAACTACTTTACTTATATAAATATTTTTACTATCAAACTTTTTCTAAAAATTAGATTTGTAAATTAGTTGTTTTGATTTTTCCAAAATGTTTTATTTTATTTTTTTTTATAAAAAAAATGTATATTGTACTTGTAACGCAAATGTTTAAAAATGTTATGAAATGAATAATGTTAAAATAATGATTAGAACAAAAGTTATTTCATTAGTGAGTTTCTTCTATTACACTTTGTATATATAATATTTAACAAGTAGTATGCATCTAGTTCGTTGAGTATCAGATCGAAACAAATGTTTATTTACATATTTTGAAATTTTCTATTAAGGAGACTGAATGTCATGTTATTTTTAAAGTATTACCAGTAATTTTAAATGTTTGATCGAAACGTTTGTATGAAATAAAGAATGATTTTTTTGTTGAATAGTTTACTTTTTATACACATAAAAATATTCATAGAATATTTACGATTGTAAAATTATTAATTAAAAGGGACTGGAGTTTTTAAACAGTTAAATGAAGATATTAAAATCTATTTTTTTTCGTCTCCATTGTCTTAGATACTTTTAGAATAGGTATTAAGTTATTAATGTTACGATACATTTAATTTAATTTCGGCAATTATTATATTAGTAAAAATAAAATTCTACATTATTTTAAACAACGAATAAAAATATATTCTATAAATTACAACGCTGCAAATATTATAATGTATACAATTAATTTATTGCAAAAAAAAACATTTCAGATTGTCTTTTGAAATGTGCCTACCTACGAATTTTATAACACTGAAAATCCGGCTGTAAGCAGGGATGGCTTCAGAGATATGGTTGGGGGGAGGGGAGTGGGCTAAATCATAATCTTCAGAAAAATGACGTTATTATATGTTTTTTTTTTTTTTTTTTGCAAGTATTATAGGTGATAGTAGATAATTAGTATTATAATCATGATAGAAAAATAAACCACACATGTACATAGTTTATGGATCGAAAAGTACAAATTGTATAGTTTTTGATATTTTCCGATTTCCAAGTAATACTGATTGACTTTGATCGTGTTTGATGTCGTCATCGGTGACTTTCGATTACGTACATTTTACCAGTCCTTCTCCCCCACCTCAAATGTAATTTTTGAAATTTTTTTTTGCCAAACACTAGTGCGTTATTAGTGTAAATTTATGTGACTATTTTTAGAATTTGTGCAATACTGGTTTAACCATAAATTCAAAAATATATAAGGGGCTGGAGAAATGTTCCCCAAATTTAAATTCATAAGGATTACCAGAGAATATTGAAGAATTACAATAGTTCTAATATAATTTTTCAAACATCAAAAATTTATTTTTATGTTTATGAAATTCTGTAGAATGTTTAATGAAATATTTTTTAAGAAATAAAACATTAACATATAAAAATAAAAATTCAGTTTTACCTATTTCTAAGTCTCGTTAAATTGGAATATTTTACGTTAAATAATTTTGGGATTTTAAAAAAATATTAATAGGTATATTAAAAAATGCTATTTATTTTAACTCTCGATTACAGAAATTTAACGTTTTTTAAGTACTCAAATATTCAAAAATGAATATTTTGGATGTATTTTGCTCACGAATAAAGTGAAACTTAAAATTAATTCTTTTTGTAAAAAGTTTTTATGACTTACTGTAGTACAATGATATAATATTTATTCAGTTTGTTATAAAGTAGGTACCTATTTAAAATGCGCATTTAAGAATGGATTAAATTCCGATTCAAAAGTGTCCATACGAAACTCAAAACATTTAAATGAGTTTGCTTTTACAAAATAAGGACCAAATCAAAAAATAGATATCTATGACTCCGTCTACCACAAGACATTGGTACCTACTTCATTTGAATAAAATTTATAACTCTTCCATGGGACGAGTAACACTTGTGCACAAACTTTTCTTGAGTATTATTTAATTTAATATTTATTGTCATTCACTAGGATATATATTATCTCAAATTATCTAATCAACATTTCATTTGAATGTAATATAGTGACTGTTGACATATTTAAAATAAAAATATAAATTATGTAAAATATGCATATTTAAAATAAATAATAGTAAAAAATTTGAGAGCACTAACTAACTATTTTTAAAGTTATTTGTTTAAAACATCATGTTTATTTACTAATTACTAATACCTACTAAATTACAGTTTTTTTATTTTTATAAGAGTATCTATATACAGGCCTTCCACATCGAATTTTGGGCCCCTGTACTAGATGCCTAATAATAAAATCAGAGCTTGCAAATGGCATAACAACGTTATTATTAAAACGTTAAACATAACAAAAAAAAAAAAAAGATTGAAATTTGTTAACGTAATTAAAACGGCAAATGTTGAACAAAAATAGTTAAATACCACAAAGCAAAACATAACGATTAACAAAATATATAATATATCATTAAACAAAACAAAACGTAATACATAGAATACCATTAAATGAAAAAAAAAACGCAAAGCGAAAGAATTCAATAACCATTTATTTAAAATTGATAATATTGGTTTCGTAGAAATATTTATTCCACGTAATTTATTTATTTATCATACCAATCAATCCAAAAATTTATTATATTTCGTATCTGGACCATTCCCCGCATTGGGTATTTTTAACGATAAACTCAAAAATGTTATAACGTTTTACTTCTAAATAATGATAAACTCATAAATCGTGTAACGTTTAAATTGTAAATAACGTAAAACGAATTTTTTTTTTCAAATGCAAGCCCCAAATAAAATACAACCCATTACGAACGATACAGGTCGGTGTCTCTTACACGATAATTTCTAAATAATCAATGGTTAAACGCACAGCTTAATATATTAATATGACTAAAAATATATAACTTTTATCATAAAATCTTATTTAATATAAAAATAAGTATACTTAACGGGCCCTTGCAATACTACAAGTCCGACCGCCGTCTTTTCTTTTAAGGACCCTGCCAAAATGTCTTTTTAGTTCGTCATATTTTCAGGAAATGTTAGAATATATGGGCATTTTATGAAAAGTTTTTGCAATTTTATAATCTATAAGAGAATCATTTACCTGTAAAAAAATGTTGGTTCTTCCTTCATTGGTTTAAAGTTAAGGTTTTAATGAAGGGATTGATTTAATTAAATTTAAATTTAAATTTAAAAACAATATCTTGTGCTTGTAGTGCGTTATATTAACTGTCATTACAATCGTATATACTTACATTAGATTCTAATTTATCACGCTGTACTACTAATTGATTTCTATGGCAAATCGAGGATTGTAATTTAGACTGCATAGAATGTAGATATTTGAATAAGTTGGTATATTGTTATAATAATATTCACTCTATAAACATAATTTATTGATTAATAACCACTACATTATTTGCATTCAAATAGCTTCAGATGATGATTGTAGTATATATTATAATTTCATTAAACATAACATATTAGTTGATTAATATAAACAGGTAAATTACATGCATAGAGCAAAGAGAGTTAACTTAATAATTCTCTGGGAATTTATTATCGGAATATATTTTATTATTTTAAATTCTGAGTGGAGCGATTTAGGTAATGGTTATATTATTATGTGTTTTTTTAAAATTTTTTGTAAGTGTTATTAGTTTTTGGAGTAAATTCACAAATTTTCGGATGGATTATGTTAGAAAACTGGATTTAGTCAATATTTTGTTAGTAGTCTGGCTATTCAAAAATATTTGATATTTTTTAATTTTAGATTTTGAGCGAATAATCTATTGATTTTAGAATGATATGTGTATGTGTTTATTTTTAAAAAAAAATTTGTGTCTTGTAAATGATCCAATTTTTGATTTTAAGATCTTTTCTGATAGAAAAGTGAATCTAGTTGGTACTTTTGAAGATCAATAATAAAAAAATTCCCAGTACTTTTTTTTTAATTATTGAAAAAAACAGAAATTTTTATGCAAAACCAGTTTTTACAAAATTGATTTTATTATTTTGGTGTAATTTAAAAACAAATTACTATAGGTACTTGAATTTTTCAAATAATGTTGTTATTAGAATTTTGTATACATGATGTAATTAAAAAAATATTTTAAGTAGTTTTAAGCTATTTATAAATATTTTAAATTTATAATTTTTTTCTATTAATGTTGATAAAAATTGTTCTTGGTAAAAAAGCTTGGAAATTTAATATAAGGTTTCTCATATGAGTTATTTAACAGGAGTTAAAAAAAAATTCAACAAAATCGTAAATATTCGCATTTATTTATGGACTATTTTGAAGTTATAATTTGACAAAATTGGATATTTAAGTAAAAAAGTTTAAAAAAAATAATGATTTATTTAATTATATAAAATAAAAATCAAAGGTATCCATTTTATAGAGTTTATTTTTCAAAAAAATTTGATATATCAATATTTTATTTTCATTAATTTCATGATTTTTAATAATGTTTTTAGTTTCAAGAATTATATTTTGTAAATCAACAATAATTAATGATTAAAAAAGTCTTATCATAAAACGAGACATGATAATATTAAAACATTACATTTTGAAGTATGGTATTAAACAATACGCATTTTTTTTTTGAAACTAAATTTTTTTTTAAAAACCACGAGGTTGATGAAAATAAAATGTTAGTACGTCAAAATTTTCAAAAAAAAAAAAAAATAATTCTACAAAGTGGCTATCTTCAATTTTTTTTTGATAAAATTAATTTTTAAGTTTTTTTTACCAAAACATTAAATTAAATTAAAATATTATGAAATATTTGTAATCTTCGTTCCTGTGAGTCTTATAAAAAATAAAATACAAAATTATTTTTAATTATTTTATTTTATTATTTTTTTTTGTTTCTCAGTTATTTCTTGAGATATCACAATTGGTAAATCCTCACGGGACGTCCTGTACATTCAATTTTAATTTTAATTAATATTTATTCACATGTATACAATAAATACAACATAAAGTATAGTTAAAGAGTACAATTAGAGTTATTCATATTTATGATGCTGAAAACAACACACGTATAAAATATTTTTTTTAGCATAAAAGAAGATGCTTTAATTTATTTGAATCCATACATTTTGTGGTTGTATACGCGTTTACTGTGTATAGTTATATTATCACTGTAGACAATCAAAGATTGGAGGAAAAATACGATGCAATTTTAAGGCAATAATTAAAGTATTTCACGATTTTACACCACTGCAATGATACTGCGAAATAAAAACGAGCGTGGGTGAGATTCTCCACGTACATACGGTTGAAACAATGCTTAACTCAAAATGGTTATAGTAAATTATTTAAACAGTAAAATAGTTGTCCGAGTATTTCGAAAATATTTTGTTTTATAGAATTTGAACAAGACGTGATTGGTTGGATCGTAGTAGACGAAGCCGTGTCGTATTTCACGATTTTTTAATTATAAAGTGGGTGAAAAATATTTTACTTTTCTGAAAACGTAATAAACTATTGTGTAGATATATTTATAACAGTTAACTGGAGACAACAGTTCCATAAAATAATGCACTCATAGGCAGGTCAGTAAATAGACATTTTGCGCTCCAGGTCTTAAAATTCATGGCGCCTATTTTGAGTAATATTTTTTTAATATCATAAAACAGTGGTGACCAAACTTTTTTTTCAAAAATTTGAAATTTGTACACAAGGTTTTTCATAAGTTGTTATTAATGTAATTTTGCAAAAAAAAAAAATACGAGCGTTATTTCACAATTGTTTTTTTATGAGCGCCTGAAGTTAGAATTTAAAAAAAATTCGTCAAAAATGCAAAAAATTGCAAATTATTTTGTTAGAAATTTTTAAGAAATTTAATTTTTATATCTAAGATTTAAAAATGTAATGTTCTCTTTACAAAGAAAAATTGAATTTTTGTTCATTTTATTTGAGAAAATGTTTCTGCTCCTAAAGTGTGCAGCTCCCGTTAATTGCTCACCTTAAAACTAGCTCTGTTCATAGGTGTATCTAGACCTTTTACGCAGAGGGTATATCCAAAAGCATATGTAGGGGAGCTAAAAGCCGTTAACCTCCCTTTTTGTTATTTTCAAATTTGTCATGATTTTAAAATCTAATATATTAGGGTGTGAATATACCATATCTAATAATCTAATCTATTGGATATTATTCAATTTTAATTATTTTTGTATAAAATTTATAAAACGACTATTATTTTGATAGATAATTATCACTATCAATATAAATTAAAAAAAAAAATTCGATATGATTCGATTTGATATCACTTTTGATTTCTCAGATGATTTTTAACGATTTTTATCGATATGTAAAATCGATTTCAAGCCCCGATAATAAATATATTAGTATTATAGCGTTATTATTATTATAGAATGCAAGTGACAAGTGTCGTGTCGGTGAATCAATTATTTCTGAGTCACACTCAAACGGTTAAACACATAATATTTTGATGGAAAACATATTGTACAAAATATGGATTTTACCGTTTTTCTGACGGTCGAGAGTTCTGTCAACATGTTATACTACTATTATCACGATGTTTCGTGTTGTACACCGACAACGATCATAATGTATTATATTATTTTTTATACAAACGTCTACGTGCCGTTTGTACCTATTTATTGTTGCCTAGTGAGTAGGTAGGTAGTGAGATATTTTGTAATTCTTTTTTCTTTCTTCTTTTATCAAGTCAATGGCTAATATTATTTCTAAAATGTCAAATTTCCCTCTACGACTCATACCCACGTGTCACGGACAGAGAAATAGCGGATTTGCTGCCAAGTACGTGGAAATTAGTTTTGGTTTTGGTCCAGTGATTGGGGCCAATTCCCACAGCCAATACCAAAATATATTTATTAATCAAGTACAAAGCCGTGCACAGTACAAAGCATTTCACGGTTCTGAGTATCTATATTATAGTTTTGTTGCTTTATAATTTTCACGTGATAAAATGACGACGAGAATACTTGTACAGTCTTATAAAACTTTGTTTAGGCTGATGATATGAAATAATATATTATTGGCATCACATTTTATCGCAGTGGTACAACAGAAGTATATCCAAGGCGAGTCATTTAACGCAAAACACTTATTATACCGAAAAGTATTGATTTTTTTCAAAGATATTTTTTTACATGGTTTTAATAGTTATTACAAAACAACATTTTTTTTGAATAAATAATATTTTTTTTCATATTTTTTATCCTTAAATTATTATAGATTTGTCATTTTTTGAATGACAATAAATAGTTTTAATATCATATTTTTGAAAGCAGAACAATTTTTCAATTATTTCGATATATAAAAATCAAATTTCGGACAAGTAGTTTATGAGCTATAAATATTTAAAGTACATATGAATGGAGTGGAGTGGTATACGGTCACTCCACAAAATGATGCTCTATTACTCCGCTCGTATAAACTTTAAATACTTTATAATTCATAAATAATTACTCGTTCGATATTTAATTTTTATGTATCGAAATAATAAAAAAAATATTCTGCTTTGGAACGTGAAATTAAAGCTCTACGTCGTCATTAAAAAAGTGTAAAACTTTGAAAAATGTAAGGATAAAAATTGTGAAAAAATATATTTCTTTAAAAAATGTTGTTTTCTAACAATTTGAGAAACCATATAACAAATATCTTTGGAAAAAGTCAATACTTTTCGAAAAATGAGTGTATTACCTTAAATGATTTGCCTTGTAAATTTTTCGTCGTTTTTCAAAACTGTAGTACACATTAGAGGACGTATTGAGTGTTCTATTTGTACATATTATATTATTATGGTGTCTCATATTGAGATATTGAGAAATCAAAAGTTCCAAAGTATAAAAAAAATCGAGTATCATCACGATTTATTTTCTTTGCGACTGAATACTCCCCAAAATGATCAAAATCGGTTCAAATAATATTATAATGTGGTGGTGGGTTTTTTGTTTGGAAAACACATATTTCTATTGTTGTCATACTACACATAATATAATAATGATTGTATAGATCAGAAGAATGTAATACCCGACCAAACTTTATAGAGAAGATTCGAATTTATATTTCGTTTCTTCAAAGTTTAAAACGATTGAAGTGATTATTAAAATCGTTCATCATTGACGGGCGCTAAACAAGATTCCAGGACTTTCCCTCGTCCATAACGTTTTAGTATATATTTATATATATTATTTATAACAAATAAAACAAAAGCCTTCGTTCTCGCAGTATTGTTTAATGTTTTTTTTATATTTTTTTTCCGAACAACTATTGTGTACCAAGACTTGTGCAAAATTTCTCGTCAAACGTCAGCCGCGCCGTTTTTGTATTGATAAACTATAATAATAATAATATGGCCTCTACTTTATTGCAAAAAAGTTGTTGTTGTTGTTGTTGTTATTATATTGTACACGGAAATGGGTCTTTATCGTTATATTTTTCGCAACTGCCACAAACATCTTCCGAGTTATCGTCATGGCCTCCATAGCGGCATTCGACTCCCTGGCATGAAAATCTGTAAGAGCCGAGGTCTGAGGGGCGAAATATTTTAATCAATAAAATATATTAATATCAACATGCGGTTGATAATAAGAAAGGTTTTAACTGATGCGTATGCCGTCACATAATAATTTATACTATTAAAATAACATTGAAAATTAATTGCAATCGTTTTGTCGGTCGTAGTATAATATGATATTCATATAATATTATATCGATCAGATTTCTTCCACCTTGGCTAGAGTTTCAAACTATTTTTTCGTTTTTTTTTTTTTTTAAAATTATTAATTTAATTTAATAAACGAAAATGTTATATATATATATATATAATATATATAATTAGCAGATAAGTAGCTATAATAATCTGACGGGCACAAATCGGGACAATTGTAAATTGTTTTAAGCCCGTTCATTTATAGAGAGATTACCTTTTCTTCCAATCTGAAGTCTGGGATATTCGTAAATTTAAAATCAAAATCATTGTTTGGAATCCAAAGTCGATCCTACGCAATTTTATCGAAACAGAAATTGCAAAGGATCAAAAGGTGGTTGGCAGATGACGTAAGTATGTAATGTATATGATTATTGATTATGAACAAATATTTAATTTTCTAATGGTTACAGAAGCTCAAGCGTGGAGCTTTTCGTGATTCATTTAAGTACAAAACCTAAAGTTTACAAAGTATATAATACCATGCAATTAATTTTGTACAACACCCAAAACTCAATAAAACTTATACCTATCCTTACAAAACTTCAAAACTTACCAACCTATTTAATATATAGAAACTAACATATTATGAATGTTATTAAATTTTAATAAATTAGTTATTTTAAATTTAAAATAAATAATTTTTAATAATTCAGACATTTTTTTAAATCTGATATTTCCAAAGTTTTATCAATAGACGGATGGCCTCTTCAACAAGCTACTAATCTGATATTTCCATCGCACTTCACTTATGATCGTTGTAAACTCAATATAGTTTGTGTAATATTATCATAATTTGTGTTCGATAAAAAAAATCTTACATCGAAAACATTGGAACGGTTGATTGACTTAAAAAAAACAGGCAGACACATTCTATTTTGTTATATATATTTTTTAAATTACACGTTTAATACAATATAATACTTTTTAAGTTTATTTTTTTAACGAAAACATATTACAAAGGTAAAGTTCTCGCAAAAAGTCTGTCAGTGTTTTTTTTGGCACGTAACGTACGTGACCAATATGACCACCTGCAGATGACGAGGGGTGTAAAGTCCCCTTTGCATTTGCTCACCTCTAAGCGAGATGTATAAATGGGGACTACGTAGTTGTTGTAAACATTTTTCACGTAAACCTTTGACAACCCAGCACCCTCTAAAAAAAATCCAGTTCTGAATTCGACTGAAAAACCTCTCCGAAGCAACCGCAGTTGACAACGATCGCCTCAAACAAAAAAACTAGACTTTCCAGTAATTTTTTGTGGGAGAGTTGTATTGTAATTAAATTATAAGAAGATTATTGTATCGGCGTGATTGCGTGAATCATAATATTTACGATGATCAATTATGAAAGATATTTTAAAATACTTATGTTATATTATTATTATGTATATAATTAATTTTATATAAATTAGTTGAATTATTTGATGACATATTATACTTTAAATGAACCACCCTGCAGGCACACACACAGTATGCAGCGCCCTGAAAATCTCCGGTTCATCCATTGACCCGCTCTGAAATTTTATGAAAATTGAAAATATTTACATTAAAACCTAAAGTTATTATCAAATATTTTTCGTTGTATTTTATATAGTATAATATATGTAAGAGGGGAAAATATAAATGCATAATATGGAAATACGATGAGTTATCTTCAATGTAGTATGTGATTTGTTTTAAAAGAATATATTATCAATTCGATGTATACCTTAAATTATGTAATAAACACATACGATAAAATATAGTACATAAGAAATCGATAGTTATTTATGTGTGTTATCGTATCATTGCACAATGACGTCTGATGAGAATATCACTAATTTAATCTATTTTTAGATGCTATCCAAATAGGCGGTATTTAAAATAGAGAAATATTATCACAAAATAGATTAAATCAAATTAAATAATTTAATAATTTAATTTAAATTTAATCTATTTTGTGATATTACATCGCTGATAAGCAATATTAATCAAAATCAAGTGATTTTTGCTTTTACAAAAATGTTTTTATTGTTTAGTCGTTATACTCTCTAGTGTATATTAGTTTATTATTTAAAGTGAAATTGTTAATTACTTAATATTTAATATGAGTTCTAAAAGAACGTTAAATGATTTTTTTGTCATGGCAATATTATTAGGATATATTATTTTTGTTCTTATGTGACATGTATTATGGTTTAAATATGATATTGTGGATTAATTGGGTGGTATATGCTATAGAGGCGGTGATGAAGCTCGGATTTTATTTTATGGAGGAGGCCTAAAGTGATGATTATTTAAACCTTTTGTATGAATGAAATAATAAAATTATTCATTACTCTAACAAAATCTTGTCATAGGTCTGAACCCCATAGATCTCATCTCCGAGTATGATTTTGGTAGAAAGTATGTGAAGCAAGGATTTTACACCTCGTTAATCGTTATAGGTATTCTATATTAGCCCTACAGTAAATTACGTGCCTCAAGTTGGACCTACCAGGTATAAAATCCGTCATTGGTCACACTACACATACTCCATTATCTGCATTATTTATTTTTGGGATTATCAGTATTTGGATCTATATTTTTGCAAATTATTTTCAAACATTATATATATATATATATATATATATATAATAGGTATCTACGCATCACTCAACGCCTATGAGCTTGCCCCGTGCGTACAAAAATCCACCTATAAATCTTCGGGCTTAAAAAGAGATGAAGGAGAGCAGTCATACATGAACAGAAGTAATGCGACGATTAGAGCCACGCTTTGAAAAAAAAAATTGGCCTTCATTATAATGAACAATTCATCCGATGATATCTATTATGTTTATTACCCAACTTATTTAAACGTATGTGTGACGGTCACAGCAATATAATTTAACTGTTACGGAAATACGTTTAAAACAATGCGATAATAATAATAATTCAAGCGTTTAATTTTAAGTATGAACACAATAAACCTCATAACTTAAAATTTAAAGTCGATATATGTACGTTTAAAACAAACGACTTCCAATCTTAGATTCCGCGCAGCAGTTTAAACTACATATTTTATAAAAATATAATTGTCGGTATTTAAGTGTAACTTTATTTATGCAGTAACAATATATTAAACGATATTCTATCAATGTTAGTGGTTTTGTATTTAATATAATATTGTATTTGGTATAATGTTAGCCCATTAAATTTAATCGCGTTTTTAAAACTAAAATTAGCTAGATGAAATTTGTTTTATGATATTTTTTAATATTATTATCACTATTGAGGATAAATATACTATGTTATATTTATTTAAATTTTATATTTTATCTTTTAAGAATGTAGATAAAGATAATATGTTTATTGTATGATATATAATATATGTTAAAATTAACTTTTATGTCATGATTTTTGTACAATGATAGATTTGTAATTTTAATTTTAAATATTTTTAGAGATAATAAAAA
The DNA here is from genome assembly GCA_014851325.1 of Pentalonia nigronervosa. Taxonomy (NCBI): domain Eukaryota; kingdom Metazoa; phylum Arthropoda; class Insecta; order Hemiptera; family Aphididae; genus Pentalonia; species Pentalonia nigronervosa. The sequence continues at coordinate 6,020 of JACXSJ010003746.1, read as the reverse complement.
ACTTCATATCAAATAAAAAACGGATCTTTAAACCATATTTATTTCATAGAATAATAATATATCAAAATAACATTTAGGTCGCATTGTAATATTGTAAAAAATCGATAGTTGGCATATATTTTACTGGTTGAAGAATTGAAAACCCGCTTATTCGAGTTTTGAAAGAATTTAATTTACCTATACCAGATTATCAATGAAAATCGATAACTTATTCATGAACTACCCGTGTGTACCTCACATGTTTCCCTACTTGGGTGATAAATTCTTTTTGTATAAATCGTATTTTTTATATGAGTTTTATTACATTTTTTTTTATCAAAAATATTATTTACTTTTATAATGTATATAATTATTATATAGGTACAATTTGGAATTAAATAACATTATTATTTATGAGCAGGGCCTTACATTATTTTTTTCGCGCTTCTGACTTAATACTGATGCAATCAATTAAAATTTAAAGAAAAATATCAATAACCTGCTAATAATGTTTCCGGAGATAGTAAAACAAACAATTAATAGTTATCATCAATCACTTAATTCTATTAACCGTGAAATAGTTTGTACTGTAATTGTTTTATGTTTAAAATAAAAACAAAGAAAAAATAAATTTTGAATATTATTTAAATTGTAATTTTAAGTTCATAACTTGTTGTTTATGTATAGATATAAAATAATATAAGGTATATAATGCAAATGATGCAATTTTCAAGCCGACGAAAAAAGTAGATTTGAGTCCCGAGAGAGATTAGTGAAATGAAAAATAAACACGATTATGGTAAAAATCAGTACAACAAAACCTAACCCGATGATAGTGAAGATTATTTTATTATTGACAAAATATTTTTCACCATAGTAATTAGGGTTTTGAAATTTGAAATATTTCATAATTGAAAATTTCACTCTCCTTTAAATATTTTAATGAAATTATGAAAAATATTCTTTTCTTTTAAATGTATTCGGTTATAGATGATTAGAAAGTTATTATAGATTATACATATAGAAAACTTCGATAATGAATGAATTATCAGAGTTTACGAATTATGTTATTGTTAATGGTTATTTAAATTAGGTATAAATACTAAATGGTTTTACATTATAGATTTATAGAGTGACACATCTACATTACCTATATGTTAAATATTTTGCTGGTTACATACAATAAACTAACTTTTAGAAATGTGCTTTTGCTGTAAGTTTAAGATTATAAACTTTTAGATAATAAACATTTCTTTTTTTATTTTTTCATAAATAATATATTTCAAGAAAATAAATTTGATGACTTCTAAAACCCAACTTACATGTATATTAACAGTTATGAGTTATAATAACTTATTATAGCTTATAAGTTATTACTCATCAACTTACCTCAAGGTAGCTTCAACACTTTATACAGAGCATATACGGGATGATTCAAAATTTATATTACGACCACTTTATTGATTCAAAATAGAGAAAAATGTTTGACACGAAAATTTTTTGGTTTATAAACATGTTAAATAATTTGCAACATTTTATAATTTTTTATAATATTTTAGGAGGGTTTTTGACGGTCAGCTTTAAAAATGTATAAAAACTTTAAACATTTCTCAAATATGGAGTTTTTCATTAATGAATGTTGTTCAAGCACTATGTACATATCATTTTAGATGTTTCTAAATCAAAAAAACTTTCGTGCTATATATTTTTTACTATTTTGAATATTTATATGATAAAATGGCTTTAACATAAATTTTGAATCATCCTGTGTATAAATAAACGACTGATGTAATTCTGAGAATGATGAAAGGATTTACGTCAATGATAGTGGTTTAAAAAAATATTTGCTAAATCAGATGGTCCTCGTGTAAAACAATTTCGAAGATTTTTGTATTTGCCAGAGTTTATCTGGAGAACACATGAAAAATCAAAACAGAATTATTATTAATTTTTAGCGTGTCAGATGGTTATGCGAAGTTTCAGTGAAGTAATTTTTTTAGCACACGACGACATTTATTCGGAATGCATCACTTATATATATTATTATTATTGACGTGAATGATATCAAATAATATACAATTATAATATATTATACTGAAATATTAATTGTTAAAATTAAAATTGTGTGATAATACGCATTGTTAATAAGAAGTAAAAAAAATAAAAGGTTTAATATAAATAAATATAAATATTAGTCATTTAATTAATATATATATATATATATAATTAATATATAAATAAATTCGTAGAGAAATACATAAACTTAAAAACAAAAATAAACAATACAACGATAAGAATATTTACTCACGAACTCAGTTTTCGACAATTTCAATTTTCTGTTGTTGTGGTAATTCAATAATGAATAATGCTGTAAAGAACTACGTGAAAATAAAAAAAAGTTTAACCTAAGGCCATACATTTCTTTTTATGAGCGTTTGAAATTCAAATTTTGACGACATTGGATATTTAAACTATTTATACTCAAACGAAGGTTTTTGTTATTATTCAAAAAATATTAATCGTATATGGAAACATGAAACATAGTTCAACAACTTTTACTGAAATTATAATTTTCTATACACAATGGCATTTTCGAAATACTAACACGTTTTAAGCTTTTTCTAGATAATTATAAATTTTGATTTTTTTTACAAGCGTTGATAAATATTTTTAAACTATAGGTCATTTAAAATATAATATAAAAGGAAGCTTAGATAAAATTAACTGGATCTATGTTTGTGAACGAGATTTAATTATTAAAAAAAAAATGCAACTTACTACTGGAAAATACGACTTTAATAATAGTACTGTAAAATCCATACACAAAGTGAATAACCTAAGCATATTATAAGATGATATATATATTATTGTGATGGATTGATTAATAAGTTGAACAATTTGTCAGCCATTGATTATTGATCATAAAAATTAAGTAAAATTCAAATTCTGAAAAAATTGAAGATTTTGCTAAAAAATAATAATAATTTTTTTTTTTTTAATATAAAACGTCTTGAAGAAAGTAAATAAGACGGGTTTAAAGTATTCTAATCTAGAAAAAGAATTTAATTTATTTAAAACTATCTGTCTCGTATAGCTTTGTCTGAGTCAAAAATTAAGTCAAGAATAACCTCAAGTGATCTACATGCTCGGATAGCTGAAAATATATGAGTAGTATATTATCAAGTAGATAATCCACCTGCGGCAGATTGAGGACCTCGCAAGGTGCGTAAGTGAAATCAAAATATTAGGTACAAAGATTTGCTTTTTTTTTATAAATTTATTTGTAAAAATATGTGTATGCCATATTCATATTATTTTATATAGTTATAAAATACGTAATCATTGTCAACCCTATAAATAAACAGAGATTATACATCAAATACCATCAAAAATAGCACTTCAGTTTTCTCAAAATTTTAAATGTATAATATGTACGTAGAATAGGATGTTTTATAGGGTAATTTATTAAGCGTAAAATACTCATTATCTCCAAAAACCTTTCAATTTTTTCTATTTTTTTTTTCTTCAAAATTTTAGATCTACGCTGTTTTAGAATTATATAAATGTTTAATATTTTTCACCCTTATATTTATTAGGTAAACCATAATCAACTTTTGATTTTCAAATGGCAATCTATACTAAAAATGTAATTATTTAATAAAGCTTTTTTTTTTTTTTTTTATGAATTATCACGTTTAAATTTTCATTTTTTATTTATCCGTTGACAAGATATAACTCCTTAAAGTTGGGTGGTTTTGGGAGGTGTTTGTGTGTAAATGTGTTATACCTAGTCCTACTCTTAATATAACAATAAAAGTTATTGTCGGACGTAGATACACCGATAATCATTTATCATCAATATCTTGGCGTTGAACGGTATCGAATTTATTACTTATAACTTCTTGTCTTTATAAGCGATAAGTAATATCATGACCATTGACCAGTGACACTATTAGCGTGGGGGAGAACTGTGCAACATACTGCTAAATGGGGTATTTTGGGGCATAACTTAAACTTATCTACTGTAATTATTGAAATGATAAATTATAGAAATACTAGTATTTGGTAATACTAATTAAGTGTATCTTTATACATCTTGTTATAAAAATGTCCAGCGGTAAAAATGTCTTCTAAATTGCGGTGGTTTTTTTAGGGTACATACGAATTGCGGCCCTGTTTTTTAAACGTATGCACAATAAGTGCATACTGATTTAACATTTTTAAAATATAAAGTTGTAAGTTATAAATTTAATTTTCCTTCTCATTTTTGTACAGACTTAGGACAGGCTGATGCATCAGTACTCGGTACTACGGGTAGGTGAAAAATGAGGTCGTATTTTTTTAAATTGTATTATAATACTGGTAAAAACTTATATGATAATTTTTAGGTTAAAAATATTATTTCTATTTTATTTGAAATTTTCGTTGTATTAGGTACTGTTAATTGAATATATGGCACTGGCAAAAACTTTTATAATATTATTTTTATAAATTTAAGTTTGTCGATTTAGTTTTCTTCTAACTGTTTCATAGTATTTCTAATAAATTTAATGTTTCCTTTTCTATTTATTTGTTTGGTCTGCTATTATTTGTGATTGTACCTACTTCTTAGTTTATTATATAGGCTATTTTTGTATATTTTTCAGAACGTTGATGAACACAAAAATATTACTTTTAACATATTTGAAAGATATTGCACAGAGAAATTCGCATAAAAAATTACAAAATGTATGACTGTGTTCTAGTATTATTTTAGTTATAAAAGAGCGTCTTCATAAGTTCTACCCCATTCAATTGTATTATAATTCGTATAAATTGATTCAAAATGTATCAAATAAAATGTTCTTAAGTATTTAAACAGTAATATTTCATGTATATGATATAATAATAAAAAATAGTAGTTAATTATTATTGTTTGATATTCAAACGTAGGCACAACAGAAATTGCCAATATCCGTAACTCTATAGACTCAAAAACTAAAATATTAAATATCTATTTTACCCGCATAAAATGTTCATTTAAATAAATAAGCAAAAGAAGCATGAACGTCTATACTGAATTGCATAACAATTAATGCAATATTTTAGAACTTGTCAATTATAATTGAAACGGTTTCCATGGTCGAATTTTGACCAATGAATGATACCATTAGTTATTACAATTAGTTCATGATATGCTAAAGAAAACGATATACATGTGGTCGAAAAACTTTATTTCGTGAAACAAAAAAATAAAATCACTAATTAATTACTATAAATTAATGATACAATTAAAAAAAAATACAATATTTGTACAAAATATATGGAAGTAAATATTTAAATATTTGCTTGTGCTAATTGGGTATATTAAAACTTTACCTATAAGTATTATTATGGGGATAAAAGAATTTATGTTATTCATTTCTTGTGAAAACGATTATAATAGTAAGTGATTTAATGCCCATTACGCAGATTATTTTTTGATACATCCGCACTAATCACGGAAGTCTAATGTTAAAGGTTTATTTATAATAGACCTACACTTCTTAACACATTCAATGCAAGTGTTATATCTTTTGACTGTCTTGTGCAGGGCTTATTCTAAAGCGCAGTTGGGCTTATTTTGCGTACTTGGAAAAGCTAGACGCGCACTTGATAATTAATTTTTGCGTAATTGATTATAAAGCTATTATAAATCTACTAAACTATGTTTATTATTAGAAATCGTAGGCAAGATCCAACTCTTTGGAGTTTGGATTTTCTAAGAACCCGTAATATCGAATACCGATAATATTCCATAGTATATTTACAATTATTACCTATAGATTTATATTATGCCGGTAAGCAGCAGTACACATATGTCGAAGCGAGGCGAGACGCTCGTCTGCTCTCGCGATAATATACTCGCGTATTCGTTATCGTTTACAAATTTTGTTTTTGTCATTTATTTTTACATTTTGTGACAAACGACCACTGAAAAACAACGGCAGCCGGCAGCGACGCGCGACGAGTTTTCAGTAAAACGTAAGTAAACAAATAAACAAAATTTGAAATACTTATAC
>JACXSJ010003745.1:0-19834 GCA_014851325.1 Pentalonia nigronervosa | reverse complement strand
TTTTTTTTTTTTATAAAACAGTCGAATACCTCTTAGGTAAAGCCAGGTAATTCAGCTATAATATATAAAAATTAAACCTTATCTATTTTATTATATTTATTTCTTAACTAATTCCTAACCTATTTCTTATTGTATTCAACACTTTGATAATCTACAATTTAGTATATAAGTACGATGAGAAGCCAATAATTTCATATGAATTTTTATTACTAATTAATTACTATTGTCTACGATTATTACTATATTATCATTGTTGATTAATTATTATACTTATCTAAAAAGTTGGGAAACTAATTTTCATTATAGTCATACGTAAACTGTTTGATTTAAGTTAGTGTGCGGTGTTTTGCATTCGACTCAATAAAATATTATTTTGTCGCGAGTCGAATTAGAATATTATCCAGTTGAAGGTCAGTTTTTACGAACGATTTGAAAAACTATTGCCATGCAAGGCCATCATGCATACAAATTATTAATGTTTTTTTAAGTGCAAGCAATACAGATGACATTAATGTATGTATGCTCTTCGGCGTGCCGACGTACACGTCGTTTGGCCTAATGCGTCTACATATTTTCTTTCGAAAAATAAGATATTATTATTATAGAAAAAAAACCTACATATTGTTTCTGTTGATTATTTATTTAAATATTATTTCATGTAGTATCTCTCATAACGAATTCATAATTGTGTATATATTATTATATATAATATATCATACAAAATAAAGATTATTATTGAGATTTGAGATATAAACTCAATATGACTATTTCCTAAATGGCTAAATCTCGTTATCATATTTTTAATTTTTCCATTAGTATAGTTTGAAGGAATAAAAAATATACTTAAAAATACCGACATTTTATTTATACTACTAATGCGTACCTGAATGGTTTCACCCGTCAAAAAATCTGAACTGTTTCTCGATTAAATTTATTCACACATACGACGAAACACTTGCACATATCTAATTACTAGTTTTGTGAGAAGAGTGACAGACCCAAGGAATGTCAATAGTGATATAATTGTCATATTAGATGATAATATAATGACGTTTTTCTTAAGACCAATGTTACTAATTTATCTATCAATCTATTTATCTATCTTTCTATCTATATATAAAATTTTCCAGTCATAGTGTTTATTATTTAACTCCTCCGAAACAGCTTGATCAAATATCATGATTTTTTTTGTGTATATTTGGTAAGCAGATCTGAGAATAGTTCACAGGTTATTTTTTAAAGTAATATTCGCATTCTCTTGATGTGCTCGCACAAGGATTTTGAGATTTGCGATGGAAATATTTGTTTATAAATGGTTGTCATTAGTTACAACTTATTTTATGTATAAAATTCTTATAATCTGTAAATTTTAACCAATATCAACCATTAATAAACAAAAGTTACTAATGTAATCTGTAAGTTATAATAATAATAGTTTAAATAAAGTATAGAAATTAGTATTTTATTTTGTGCATAAAATATAATCCCCATTGTTTATTCGGGCAAATGTAGTAAACGCTTGCATCAAATTGTAGCGTTAACGGACTCGAAATAATAAATTATATCTCAAATCATATCATATCAGAGTTTAATATACATTTTCATTTTTTAAAGACAAATTTAAGATTGTCATTGATTATATTTAATACATCTATATATGTGAAAATTAATGTTTGTCTGTATGTCCTATATGCACTCCTACACTTTTCACCTGATCGCCATGAAACTTTTGGAAGTTGTTGAGTAGATTCTCGCGAAGGTTTCTAGCATAGTGACATATGTATAAAATCTTATCCTACGATCATATTATATGCTAAAAATTCTTAGAAAACTGAAGTTCTATTTTTGATAGGCTATATATGTGTAATCTCTGTTTATGTATAGGGTTGTCAATGATTACATATTTTATAATTAGTAGAAATATGGCACATACATATTTTTACAAATAAATTAATAAAAAAAAAAAGAAATCTTTGGCGTGGACACCGGTCACGATGTTTTTCAGGTTTCCAATTAATTCTGATTTCATTCAATTACGCACCTCATGGGGTCCGTGATCTACTGCAGGTAGATTGCCTACCTGATAATTTACTGCTTACATATTGTCCGTGATCCAATGCGGTGGATTACCTAACCTAGGTGGTTTAAATTTATGTAAAACACTTGAAGTTAATATTACCTTGATATTTGGCTCAGACAATGCTGGGCGCGACAGCTAGTAATATATAAAAACGAATCTTTATTCTCCTTGGTCAAAGCATACCTTGAAAACGCCTTTACCGATTTTATTCATCTTTCTTTTATGATTTCTAATACTTAGTTCAAGATTCTTATGGAAAGAAAAATTAAGAAAATAGGAAAATTTGAATATCTTGCTAGTGGTGCAATCTTTCTATTAATTTTAATACTAGAAAAACTGAAAATCCTTTCTTTGATGGGATTTATGTATAAACTTAGTTTATTTATAGGATTGCCACTGGTTAAATATTTTATTGTATTAAATAACAAATCAAATTAAGTTTTAATCATATAAAAGGTACCTTTTTTACACGCAACCAATACTTCTCAAAAAACTCAAAACTCAAAACTGGACGAATTTTTGGTTAATATAAATTAAAATCGTTTAAGAGATTTTCAAAGCTACCAGAATGTCTTTGGAGACACGATGATTATACTGGCTGAAGATTTTCGCCCAACGCTGCCAGTCATTCCCAGATCAGCAGCTTCTAATGAAATAAATACTTGCTTGAAGTCATCGAATTTGTAGAGATATGTGAAAGCTTTCGAGTTAACAACGTATATACAAATAGTGTAACAAAATGACGACTCAGCAATGTTTTTCATGTACCTACCTGTTAATGTTACCCATTCCTGTTAATTATTATACTTATCTTACAAGTCGAGAAACTAATTTTCATTATAATCGTTCGTAGACTAATTGATTTAAACTTTTGTGCGGTGTTTTGCATTCGATTCAATAAATTATTATTTTGACGCGGGTCGAATATAATATTAACCAGTAAATTATTTTTATGTATATTTCAATGTAAATTCCAAAGTGCAACGTATAATGTACCTTGAATCATTTTTTGTGTTTTAAAAAAAAATTAACTTGGAAGTCAGTTGATTTAAGGATTAGAAAAAAAATCCATTTATTGCTTTATTATACCTATAATATTATCGATATGCATTAACATGAAAGTTTTGTACGAACGATTACAAATAGCATTGGTATGCAGGGCAATCACGGGTACAAATTATTAATGATTTTTTAAGTGCAAACAATACAGACGATATTAATGTATGTTCTTCGACCTGCCCATGTAGATGTCGTTGGACCTAATGTGTTCACATATTTTCTTTTAAAAATTAAGGTATTTTTGTTATCAAAAAAAGAATCCTTATAAATGATGCGTGCATCGTCCACTCAGTCAGTTCAGTTACTGGAGCCGTTCCTATTGGACATAATAGCTATACGTATATTAATACCTGTAGTTATCTTCATTTCACCGATCGAAAAAAATCGAAATGTACACAATCACGGTAAGCCGATTACTTACATTTCATTGCAGTTTTATTGGTTATAAATAATAATTACTAACTATAGTAATAATTTATATTTTCAAAATTAAAAGTTGAATTGTTTTTTTTTCATTTCTTCTTGTCGTCAATAACTACAACACAGGTCGCGGTTTTGGCGTTGTTGGTTTCTTCGCAATGGTCTACTTCTACATTAACGTGTCCGATAGAAAATTCAAAACTCTCGGCGAAATCGGAACTACAATTGATAAACAACGACAGACTTGTCAACCACGTGTAAGTATTACATACCGTCAATAAATTAACATACGGTTTTTTTATCTTATCGGTTTCTAAGATATTATTGTTAGGTCACAATATCTATCTGGTTAATGAGGTATTTTTCTCCAACCCCACCCCCTAATTCCGAATTTTGATTTTTTTTTTTACTATTCGTTTGTAGCCGGTTTATAGAGATTTTGTTTTTTTTTTAAAACCAATATTTTGGTAGGGGGCTGGGGAATGCCTTAGTTTTAAATTTTGATTTTTTTTTACCATTCGTTTGTAACTATTTGTATTAGTTTGTAACCCCTTTTTATTCGATTTTAGAGGTGTAGTCACTAATTTGTTATTTTTTAAATGCTGTTCTTGGATGGTTTATAAATATATCATGTAGGTAATATAAATCATTTTTATTTAATTGTAGCTAATTATTATTAGACACTTCAAACACACTATCATTTTTTTTAATAGTTACTACATTAGGGTCTTTTTAAATGCGGTTCATTTATAATTTATAAATATATGTAATAACAATCACGTTGGTTTATTTTAAATTATAAATTATTTGTATTCTTATCAGTTATTATAATACATTTTATTGATTTGATAAATACAATATTTTATATTCTGTAAAATAAAAATCGCACGGTACGATGATTATTTCTTTAACACTTATCGACTTCTTCTTTTTTTTTTTTTATTGATCTTAAGCCCGGCAACTATGACCATTAGCTGTTTATTGGTTTTTTTTATTGTGGGTTGAGGTACGGTTCGTTGTAACACGTTTTTTGTATGTGTGGCAAGGATTTGTTGCTAAAAACCCGGGTGGTCACTCATCCGGGAACTAGCAACACAGGCCGGTACTTACACTCAGAGCGTTTCCGCAGTTGAGTGTACGACAGCACCACACTCTAATTCAGACCTTTTCTTTATAACGTCATATAACTCTCAACTGTTCGTATTCCGTCTAGAATAAATGTTGTAATGACCAATTGAATTTCTGAATATGATGACTTCATTTTATAAAATTGTTATTATTTTTAATTAATAATAATTTATTTATAAAAGCGTTAAAATTATAAAAAATAAGCAATTTATAATCCAGAATTTAACATGTTAGGAAGTTGGTAAAAAATGTTTAGAAAATTAAGATACCTACCACATTGTTGTAGTAAATATAAATAAAATATTATTTTTGTTAAAAAATTTCATATACGAATAGTAATTAGGTTATAATAAAATGTAGTAGGCAATATCTAATAAAATCATTCAAATTGTAAAATTATAACAGCTCGAATGTAGGTATATGTAAGAAAAAAATGAGATTACAAGCCAATACAAACCGACTACAAACAAATGGTAAAAAAAAAATTCAAAATTCGGAATTGGGGGGGGGGGATGTGCCTTGATTAATGGTTGATTGAGTACTATTTAATATCGATGGAAATAAAATAACTTCTTAGTTACCTTTAAAAAATGTCAAAATTCATTATCTTTTCACTGATTTTATCACTAAACAAAATGCATTATCTAAATTGAAAATATAATATTATTCTTATGTATATACATACCTGTTAAACAGAATAATTCAGCAAGCATAATACTCATTTAGTTATCCCCGTTTTATCCTTTATTAATGAAATTTATTCAAATTCAGACGTTTGGAATGTTTAAGAATACTTAAAGACCATATTTTCAGATACTCTAATTTTTTATTCAATCTGATAAACCAGCGGTGTGTACTATGAAGTTAAGAAATTCTTTTTTGCAAATGATACTAAATCTCTTTTCACTGTAAATATATTTTTTTATACATTACTATTATTAATTACTGAGGTTCCAATAGTTAAATTTTTTTTTTACTGGTTAAGTTAATATAGAAAAAAGTTCCATTTCTTCTTTTTAACTTGTAAAAGTTACAAGTTGAGTATAAAAAAATAACTTAGTTAAGAATCAATTAATTTTTTCTTTTAATTCAATATATTTTATAATCTTTGTTGAAGCACAATAAGCAAATTTTATATAAGTACCTATATAATATACACAAAGACAATAATATCTAGTAAAATTAATACAAAGGGAGGTTAATGATATAACTATATTTTTGTGGTTATATGCTAATGTTATTGTTGAGAGATCTTTAATTAAAACTCTTTGGTGTGTTATTAATTTTTCATGGAAATTAATTTAAAATTGTACTTATATAGGTATCTTATTGAGACCTATTTATTATTTTATTCAACACTTTGATATTTTACAATTTAGTATTAAATATGACAAGTAAACACACACATAATATTATAAATAATATTTTTTTCGATTTTTATTTTTTATTTTTATCTATACCAAATAAAATGTATTTTAAATCAACGGAGTTATATATAAAAAAAAAAATTAATGTAAATATAAAATTTATTAATTGATTAGTAACTGAACATGATGTGGAAAACCTTCTATAATTAATAAATCATCTCAGTTTCTCTAATATTATTCTCAATAATTAAAGTAAAATAATTTAAAAACTACTCGTTCAGATTTAACTTTATATAAAATGCTAAAATAAAAAAATGTGAAAAAATTAACTTTTTATAGGTACACAGAGCTAGATTTATGGGTGGGGGGGGGGTAAGAGCACTGGTAGGCAATTGCCCGAAGAGTAATATTCAATGATTAATTAATAATATAATATATAAAATTACGTGCGATTTCAGGTGTCAGATGGAAAATAGGTTATCATGGAATATAACATTGGTATTCGTCAACTATGGAAATTATCACGATTTCATTGAAAAGGGAACGTGTATGTACATTTCTCCTCAAGGCAAAAATGTCTTGGTGTCGTACTCGGCTGGCAAGCAGGGTATCTACCATTACGATATGGTCGAATTAATCGACGACCCCAGAGCTTAACCGGAAAATTCATAGTTCATATGGTATTCTAGTACCATAATATTGTAGTACGTTTTTAGTTTCCACATTTTTTTATTGTTCATTATATTATTTAAAACTGTTTACAAGATATGCAGTTGTATAATTGTGTACTCGCTATAGAATATAGTCTTAACGTAGAATCAACACTATGTATAGATTTTTAAGCGCACATCAAGTAATAAAAAATTTTAGAAAATATTCTTAAAACATTTTATTTTCAGAACGTATGTTAAAGATTTAAAAAATATATTTTTTCTCACCTATAACTTATGTATCTAAATGTATACAACCCATTTTGTATTCATATTTTGAACAATATATATTAAAAAAAATACATTTACTATTGAACCGATATATTGTGATAGTTTGTTAGTTCCTGGATTATGAAGTTTTTATTGTATGGTTAGAGTAAAAAAAACGACGGACACACAATATAATAATACAATTGTATTGGTTTATTACGTTTATCTGTACTCTTATTTGAAATGCTTAAAATTTTAAAGAGTTGATTCAATAATTAATTGTGCGATCATAAATTCAGTTGGATAATGTTCATAATTTAACCAACATCTGAGTTGGTAAACTCGGCCTATCAATTTTCAGGTATTAAAAATATAATGTATTATGAGGAGGGCTTTGAATTTTAAAATTAAAAGTATACACGAACTAAACATAATGCACTAGAGATATTCAAATTGTCCGTTGCTGCTCCGAGGGGTGTCTCAAACGATGTTTAGGAGTCTATGGAATGGAAGATAAAAAAATTAAAATATGATTTATAATTTATAGTTAATAATATAATTGATTTCTTAACAATATTGTTCTGCACGAAAACTTGTGTGTAAGAAAGCAAAACGATTGCAACTACCACATTATAAAAAAACTGATAAAATTAAAATATTTTTAAGCTTATACTTTGATTAGCAATTGAAATGGAACATTCTTATTGAAAAATTAACAGTCTTAATTAAAAAACTTTTTTTTATTTTTAAATCTTTAAGAAATATTCTAAACACAAAGTTCAAAATTATAGTTTATAAAGCTCTAGTCGTTTATCAAATTTATGGTATGGGGAAATATACTCTTATCATTTTCAAACAATTAAATTAGAGAATACAATTAGTTCTCTTTTATTTGTTGTGCTCTATAGTATCAATAATGATTATTACCATCAATTATACATTTGACATATTGTTATATCATATAAACGAATATATAGTGTTAAATCGGTTATTAAAAATAAGTTCAACAACTTTTGATCTGTTTCAATATGTATTTCGCTCACTCAACGAGTAGATTTTAACAATCATGATTGAACAAAACGATATGGCATAATTATTATAATATGCATTCTACAAAATATACATATATTATGCTACATTGTTTAGTTGGAAAAGTGTTTATAGTTTATACAAAATAATATTATGTACCTATACCACCTACATGGCGCGTACAGTGATTTTAACGGAATTCACAAAAAAACCATATTATTATTATACCAAAAGCTTTTTGCGAAGGTCTAATGGTAGGTGGGGTATTCGGTCGAGTCCAGTCAAGGAGATGAAGAGATTATGCATTATGTAAAACAATTCAATGTGCAGGAAGTTTTTAAAACCATTCTTCTTAAAAAAAAAAAAATCTTATAAAAGTAATTTTATAAATTGAGTTTTATTTTTCATTTCGGAAAGGATATATTTTATATAAGCATACAGGTACGACGAACCTATTTACACTATTCTGTGGTATGTCAATCGTCGATATTGCAGACTTATAACTCATAAGTTATTAACATTATTGTATTATAAATAATATTATAATAATTAACAATATAAGACATGAGATAAAAGATATGCTATGATTTTAGTAAAAGCTGGTTCAAGTTCAACCTATCCCCATATTACCAATGGAAAATTAAATATTGCCTATAGTAATATAAACATACTTAAAATTAAAAGTCGATCACATCAAAACTCTTGAATAAAATATAATATACAACTTGTATAGCTAATGTAATAACATTTACCTATTAAAAAAAATAAATATATTTTCAATTATTAATTAAATTATCATTTTAAATACAACTGTAAATCTTCTTTAATTCCGATAGCATGTCATCAAGCAGGTTTACAAAAAAAAAAAAAAAATGACACACCTTTTTTGCCCTGAAATGTTTTTCATATAAATTGATTGAATGATTTATCCATCATTAAATTCAAATTGAATACACTTGCATAAAAATAATGGCGATGAGATACACTTAAAGTCTGTTATATAGCTGAAAGAGTTCCTCGGGTTTTTTCACAGACTTAAAAAGTTAAGAAAATTCTTATTAACTTTTTTCCAAAATAAATATTTAATTTAATTAAATTTTCATCTATGCGGTTATGCTGTGTTAGTGTTAATTCATCTTACAAGTTGAACCTATCAATGCACATTATACACAGCACAATTATTTATCAAAAATAATAATTATTTTAAAGGTTCGGCTCAATGAATAAATATCATAATTTGTTAATAACTAATAAATAATACACGTTATATAAAATAAAAATTACTTATATTTAAACATTACTTTAAGTTGAGCATAAAAAGAAATTTATATTAAATTTTCAAAAATATAGTTTACAGATATAGTTAATCTATGTTAAAAGTTAAAACAGACATTTTATTTTTATAATATATCAGTACTTATAATCGTATTGTATAATAAAAGTAAGAATATATATTTTCAAAGAATATATTGAATATTAATCATACTTTCTAACGCTTTCATAACTGCGTCCAATTTTGTTTCAACATCGTTTCTATCCCTTTGGAAATTTTCTTCTTCTAAAAGGACTTCATCGATTTTCTTTTCGATCAAATAAGTTTGGAATATTTCTTCATTTAAACGCTTATCGAGAACTTTTAAAAACGAATTTATCATTTTGTGTTTAATTCTTTTAGGCACAAAGTCACGCACAATCTTCCTGATGTACTCAAAGTAACATTGACTTAAATCTTTATGTAATTTGACTTGTTCAGATGTTTCTAGAGAATTATCACTGTCATTAATATTCAGACCTGATAGTAACTGATTCAACATTTGTATTCTATTAATTTCAATGTTTTTGTTCTTGCCCATATCCCTCCAATTCCCATCATAAGATTCACAGTCACTATCAATTTTGTAATTTTGTATTTTTGCAGCAGTAATAATTTCTTCTTGGATTATATTGTTTGATTTTACAATTTCCATTATAAAATCTGGATTTGCTGTGTCCAAACATTCTTGATAGGATTCAATGTATGATTTAATAAATTCTTTGATATTATTGACATTTTCTTCCAGCAAATTTTCAAAAACTTTTCGCAACTGAAATCATAAAATTATTATTTAATTAAAAATTACTTAATTGAAGCACTCGGTACAAATGTTATTTTTTCCATAAAAATACACTATGGGCATATAATCCTGTTCTATAAATACAACTAAATTTGATCTATTTTTTTACACTAATAGATGGATTATATTTTATAACCTTCATAAGACTCCGTTTTTCAATATTTTAATACAAATCATTTTGTGATATAATTTGAAATAAAATCAAAAATAGGAGTACAATGCGGCCTGTAAAAATTTAAAAAGTTTTCTTCTTTCAGATAAAAAATATTGTTTTTAAAATCTAACAATTTTACAATGCCTAAGAGTTCATCCTGTGAAGTTATATTTTTATTGATAATTGATATTAATATATTATATACCGTATTGACTATCGACTCCCCTCCCCATCTAACAGTAGGTTAGTGTAAATGTTATAATTAAGGTGGCAACTAAAATAGAATTTTCAAATTTTAAAGAATTACAGAAAAATTAAAAAAATGTGCACTGATTTGATTAAATACCAGTGATACGAAATGACTTTTTTTTAGGAATGGCTTCCATAAACCTACTATATAATTTGACACCCCACACTTAAAGTACTTTCAGACGTGCTTAATAAGCTACCAAAGAAAATACGTCTGTATGATAAATATCAAATCAACAAATTGAGGCTAAACTTACGTCTTCGTTGAGCTGAGGATATCGTCTAAGTGTGTCCAACAATCTGGCATCAATAGAATTCAATATGTTTAACATCTCAGCGCGCACCAATTCTATGCAATCCAATGATGGCTCGATTAAGTTTTTTAATTGCCGGCTTAAAATTTTTTGTAATGCTTTTTCATTGACAAAAGTACTTTGATTAGTGCCCGACGTATTTAATAATATTTTTGCAATATTTTCATTTGATAAATCTTGTAACGGGTCTATGGCATTCATTGTCTTTAAATATTTTTGTTGGATAATTCGAACAATACTGGCACCACCAATAATTTCATCGACCGAAACGTCGTTTTGATTTCCATTCACAGTGTCTTCATAAGACTTACTAATATCTTTTAAGAGTCCTATTATAAACGATACTTTGTTATCTGGTGTACGCAGTAACAAAAGTTTCCTACCCAACTTATTTTTCATTTCTTCGAGTTCAGATTTAAGTTTTGGATATACTTTTTTAATGTGTGTTATCAATACCATCTGCAATGTATTAGCTAACGCTTTGTTGCCGTGTTTCATATATATATCTGGGTAGTTTGTTTTCAGAAATTCTGTTTCAGAAGTTAGCGTCGCGTCCATTGACTTATTATCAATTATGTCTTTTTGACTTCTGTTCACCACACCGACAATACCTAGTTTCACTGGAATCTTGCGACCACACAGTAAATCTTTAGTGTCTTGTAGTGTTCCTTCATCTATAAGATCTAATTTTGTAACTACAGCTATAGTTCTGATGCCATCTGGGTCCAATTTCTTTGCTATTTGAAGACTTTCACTTGTTGACGGATCTGTATTTGCAGTCACCACTGCTAAAATAATAGAATTTGACTGCTTTACATAAGAAATAATCAATTTCTGAATTTGTTCATCTATATCTTCAGGTTGATCTTCGACAGCTAGTTTTGTTATACCTGGCAAATCTACAAAAGTCAGATCGTAGCGATTAGTGTGAATTTTCAATAATATTTGATTAGTTGTGATGCCCTTATTTTTTCCTGCAAGAATATTTGTTCTACTTTCAATTTCATTACGAATCAAATCGAAATTGAAAAAAAAAAAATTTGGCTTATGTAGAAACTCGGCCCATTCTGTTATGTTTTCATAATCTTCCATGTTATAAGACTTTAACATTGATTTTCTTGCTTCCTCAGTGTACCTAATCATTTGTATAACTAATGGTGCCCTGGTAACTATACCAGTCCCTCGAGGTAAAAACGATTTTCCAACGATACTTTCTAGCACAGAACTTTTACCGGAACTCTGTGTTCCCACTACTACAATTTGTGGTAAGTCGGCGATCTGCGGTTCACCAACTACTGAAAAAACATCTTGCAGTTTATTTATAATTTGAATAAGTGATTGCATCGTTAATTTCGCACCGTCTGATTCTAAAGTTAAAAAAAAAATATTATTATAGAATTTTTAAAAACCATTATTAAAATTATAAAGTTTAATGACATAAATGAATAAACAATAATGAGGTATACAGATATTTATTGTTATTAATATTGTTTTTTTAGACGTTGATAACTATGCTAATATTTCAGCGAGTCACTTTTATAATATCTAATTTATAGTTATAAAGCATATTTCAACATATATATGTAGGTACATTTTAGATCTTGAGGGCAGTAGTTTTTGTGGTTTTGGTGAATTTTGTCAAAGTTCTAACTTTAGATGTTCATAAAAATTATTGGATATTAACGTTTAATGATTTTACATTCTGAGCGGAGCGAAGAATGTATTCATTTTACAATGATGTTTGTTTTTGTTTTTTTATTTTATTGTGTCTGTTATCTCGTTTTGGAGCAGTAAAAGCGATTCGGATCTTCTTCATCAAGATCTTTTCCGGTAAGAAAGTGAATCTAGTGATTACTCGGGGGTGGGGGGGCAAAGATAAAAATTCCCAAATAGTTTTCAAACGCGTCGTGAAAAATAACAAAAAAATTAAGGGTAAAACGAATATTTTTAAGCGAAGTAAATTTTTGAAAAAATCGATTTTTTTTTTTTTTTTTTGGTGTAATAATACCAAAAGTATTAAGTGTAGATGTATGAAATTTCCACAAAATGTTTATATAAGCAATTTCTATACACAATAATATTATAATATGTATAACTTTTTTGCGACTGTTCGATAAATCGCCAAAATCGGGCGCTGGGTTGTTGAACGTCACGTGGTCGCCCGTCGGTAGGAACAAGGTCGCCGCCAATCACGAGCCGAGACCCGAAAGGGCCGGAGTGCCGTGGACTTTTATTTGTATATATGTACGGAACATGGGAATAATTAAGAGGCCGTTCTGGTAATACAATTTGACTGTAAAAACACATTTTCGTACTTCCCGTTTTCCTCGGCCCTTGTTAGTTGTAGAAACATGATTTTTACCAAAATAAACCTGAGGACTTCTTCTAGACAACCGCATGACAGATTTTTGATTTTTTTTTTTTTTAACCGATGACATTTGCATTTGAAATTTTCAAAAATTTTTTAAAAAATCATATAAAATAGATATCAAAAATCTGGCACGCAGTTGTCTAGAAGAACTTCTCAAGTTTATTTTTCTGAAAAAAATCATATTTCTACGACTAATGAGTGCTGAGGAAAATGGGAATCACAAAAACTTGTTTTCGGTAAAAAAAATCACGAATATGCCGACTACGGCAGACAGCTATATACGATGCGTGTTCAATAAATACCCAGACAAAATTTATTAAAAATTGTATTTTAAACTTACAAACTATTTAAATGGATCACCTTCAGAATAGTGTCCTTTAGCTTCAATACAATGCTCCCAACGGTCTTGCCACTTTTCGAAACTCCTTTGAATTTCCTCCATAGTTATAGCCTTTAGCTCTTGTGTCGCGTTATGGATAGTTTCGTTAACGTTTTCGAGTCTGTGGCCTTTGAGGGTACTTTTTCGTCTCGGAAACAAAAAAAAAAAAATCACATGGAGCTAAGTCAGGTGAATATGGTGGGTGAGGTACCATTGGTATATTTTTAGATGCCAAAAATTCACGTATGAAAAGTGCTGAATGCGCTGGTGCAAAAACCACGACTTTGATTTCCACGCTTCTGGCCTTTTACGGCGTACTTTCTCTCTTAATCTTTCTAATACTTGTTTATAGAACACTTGATTTATTGTTTGACCCGTAGGTATAAACTCATAATGAACTAAACCAAAAAAAATCAAAAAAAAAAAAAAACAATGAGCATTGCTTTGATATTTGATCGAACCCGACGACATTTTTTTGGACGAGGTGAATTTGCGGTCTTCCATTGCGATGATTGTACTTTTGTTTCGGGATCATATCCATAAACCCGTAATAATTGATTTTATAAAACTTGGGTCATTAGAAACCCGATTTCTGAGTTCCTTACACACTTCAATGCGATGTTCCATTTGCTCCTCCGTTAACAATTTTGGCACTAATTTCGCGGACACTCTTTTCATACCCAATTCGTCTGATAAAATTGAATGACAAGTGCCAATTGATATGCTGACTTCATTGGCTACTTCTCTAACAGTTAATCTTCGGTCGTTTCGAATTTTGTTTCGAACAAGAGTAATGGTATCATTTGTTTTTGATGATAACGGACGCCCAAGACGATGATCACCTTCAATGGATATCCGACCTTCTTTAAAACGTTTGAACCAGTCAAAAGTTACACAACGGCTTAGTGAAACATCTCCAAAAGCCCATTTAATCAATTCAAAAGTTTCCGTAGCATTTTTACCGATTTTGAAACAAAATTTAATACACGCGCGTTGCTCCGTAATATTATCCATCGTAATATCGCGATTTTATACAAAACGACCAACTTCGAACACGTATTATCGACGACTGATTTGAGATAATGATTATTATTTTATACTGAAATAATGTTCATTATCTCTAGTTTGTTTTGGTATAGCTACATTGCCGATAACATAAAAGGTTTTTCCGTAATAATTTTAGTCTGGGTATTTATTGAACACGCCTCGTATTATTCTGTGCTGCTGTCGCGACTGCAGCGGCAGCGTTCTAAAGCTGTACACTCATACCACCACCCCGCGAGCATAACCACAAAAACCGAACAAAAAGTCAAAACTAGTTATCCATCACAGACGCGCACAGTTTATAAATACCCATATTGTCAATACGAAAATAATAATTCAGTCGACGAATATTATTTTATTTTTTCGATTTTATAAATCATATATTTTTATTTACTAACTGTATTTTACTCAAAATAAAACCATTTATCAAAGTCGTTATAAATCAGCCGGGGAACGCACGATGTTAACAATTTTTTTTTCCTAAATGTAGTAAATTTTTTGACAAAACTAGTGATTCAATCATTGAAATGAATTTTTTTAATTTTAACCAGTATAAGTAAAACAAAAAAAAAAAAATGTTTATACGATTTAAATGTATGACGTTCTGACTATAGATATAAAAATTAATAACTGATAAATTGCTACCAATCTTGTTATTTTTGTATATCATACTACTAAACATAAATTCATACAGTTATAATATGAATTTCCATTAGACAAAATCTAAATAGTTGATCAAAAAACTATTGTTTTTACATTTATTTACTAATATATTTGATTGCAATTGAGCAGTAAATATATTATACATAAAGTATTGACTTACGACTACTGGCAACATGTAGTTATTGCACATTGGTATTGACATATCACATACTTATGTCTAGTAATCACTAGTATATTAAATACTGAGCGGAGCGATGATGGGTGTATTTTTTATGTCTATCAACACTACTTGGGAAAGTAAAAATGCATCCCCATAAGTTTTCTTACGTTTAAAAAAAAAAGTTTACACCGGGAAGCTGAACTAATTTTTTATGAGCGTTTGAAATTAGACATTAGGTATTCCCGTCTTCTCTGAGAACGATTTTCCTATTTTGATGTAATTTAAAAAGAAATAACTGTAGATATTTGAAAATGTCACCAAATGTTTAGATTACCATTTTTTATACACCATTTTTTTTAAATATTTTGAGCAAATTGTAGGCCTAAGAAGTTTTTGGTTTTTTCAATTTTTTTTATTCTTTAAATATCGATAAAAAAAATTTTATCAGGTCAAATTTCTTGAAAAATTAATATAAGATTTATCATAAGTTGTTAAAATAGCATATTAAAAATAATAAAAATACATAGATACAATATTTTTTAAACATTTAAACTTCGAATTTTAACCGAAATTCATCATCGAACATTTGCAAATTGTATTGTAGTTAAAAATTTATAAAATGTTCACTTGTTATAGATAATGACTGAAAATTAAAAACGAAGTTTTTCGTAAGTATTTAATAGCGTAACCAAAAAATTAAAAAAATGTATATAAAAAATTATTTTTATAGACATTTTAAGTTTAGGTTTAGACGAAATTAGATATTTAAATGAAGAATAACAATGTTATTTATTTCGTTGTAATTTAAAAATATTTTTTGTGGGTGCTTAAAACATTCAAAGTATATTATTATATTTTATACACTCAATTCAATTTTTTAATGCAATGTTTTATGCAAAAATTAATTCAACTTACTGTATTGTTTCTAATAAAATTAATTATTTTAATAACAATAATATTCTAAAATACCCTTAGTTATGTAGGTTAACAGACCACCTTCGCTCAAAATCGTTTTTTGTATACAATCATTTTTATCATTAAATACAAATCTAACACACCCATGAAGTGACCCATTCGACAACTACTGAATAGCAGAGAGGTATCCACTTGCTGACCTTTTTTTAATTTATTTTTATATATATTTCAATGTTCCTTAGACCATTTTTTGGGTTTAAAAAAAAAAAATTAATACAGTTGTCAGTTGATTTAAGATTTAGAAAAAAAATCCATTTATTGCTTTATTATACTTACAATAATGTCAATATGCATTAACTTAAAACACTTACAATTTAAGCTGTTATGAAATATTTAATAAAAATGGTACTAAGGTACAACACTCTTCCCCATGATATAATATATAATATATAATATATTGCGTTTCAAGGAATAAAGACATTATTATTATTATTATTATTAGAATGGAAGGATTAAACGATAAAATGTTTTTGCATAGCAAAAACTAAAATAAACGTGAAAAGATTAACACACGTACCTATTAATGTTAATATTGTTTCCCACCGTCGTCGTTTCAGTATAATAAAATAAACTTAATAGGTACTCGTACGATAATATATTTTTTACTGTCTAAATAAATCGTTGAACAGATAGATTGTATAATGGAGAGTACACATTAAATTCTGACTGAAAACTGTTGAGAGGATCGAATGCCGACTGATAAGTGACGAATACGATATTATTATAAGTTTTATTTTAGAAACAATAAAAAAAAGTATCTCAAATACGAGAAAATAAAAAATGATGACACGTTTAATATTGTTGCCGTCTCGAATTTTCAACAATGCTTATACAGTTACATCATATACCATAAGAAATAAATTAAACTAACTATAATACCTCTATAATCTTATCTGAAGGTTGGCGAATTATAAAAATGTGTATGTTGTTGGCAGATACAAATTAATAGAATTAAAGATGATCACCTAAAATCATTGATGTGAATATATAATTGTAATGTGTGATAGTATTATATCGTAATAAACAGAGAAACGTAAGTATGTTTTTTCATAAAATATAATTTAAATAAAAAACATGTAGATTCGTTTTAAATTGATTATATAATGATTATCCGTCGGTCATATTTTTGAAATTATTTATAATTTATATGTAGGTATTAAAACAGAAATAATAACTATAAAAACCTGAAATCAATAGCTGTATCTATAGTTGATGTCAATAACCGTCAACTATAAAAAATAAAAACAAGATGATTGTGATTGTTATCATAATAAATTAACAACATTTATCGTAGCATTTCATATACCTAAATTTAATTGTTATAATATATTTCTAATTGTTTTTTTTTTTATTTTAACGTCAAACAGTTAGAGATTTAATAAGATTTGATTAAAATATTTTGTTATTTGAATAATAATTTGGACTCAAATATTAATTAGCTCAACACTATATTATGTATACCTACCTAATATTTTAAACGTAAAAAAAATTCAACCAACCATATTTGATTGGAATTTCGCAAAATTGACAAAAATTCTCGCAAATAACACATGCTTTTATTTGATACCAACTTCAAAAATTCTAGAACAACTTTAATGGTTTACGTGAAGTGTTACATCCGTATTTTGTCAGTTATTTTTGAAATCGGCTAATTAGAAAATTATTCTGAAATATAAGTCCGATCCGATCCATAAAATAACGGGCCATACAGAACACTAGTAGGCACCTACCAAGTTTACGCTTGCATAATTTATCCTATACTACAAATTCAATAAAAATATCAACTGTCACGTAGATACTCACGAAAAATGTATAAGTGTACTTACGGTAGTTAAGAAAATCGTCAGGTCCACGCTTCGCAGGGTCGTAGCAGTATAATAGTTGTCGAAATTGTCGTAAAATAATAATATGGCCTAATCGAGGTGACAACGACCAAACAGTCGAGACGTATTCTTTTAAATAAAAAGAAAAAAGAATACAGTTGACAGATTTTTGTGGTGTTGACGTTTTGTCGTCGCACAGCGCTGCACCCCGCGGCACACTCATTCGTCGTGTAAAAGAAAAGCGATAAGACAATTACTGGGCAACTATAACTGTATAATGATATAATATTATAATTTTTTGTATTTTGGTATTTTACGACGGCGGTGGTAGTGCTCTACAAACAGATAATATTATATTTATATTTTATAGAAGAAATAATAAAATACACATGAATGTTTATCTACAAGAAAAACTAAAAATAACACGAAAATAAAACAAATCGATGTGTAGAGATGCAATGTTAGTGGTCAATTTGACCATTACGATCTTTTTTTATTTTTATCCGGCGCATCGTTTGCAATTTGCATTTTGCATCATGCCGGTTCATACTAGAGAGTGTTGAAAATAATACTCATCACAATAATATGATAAGTAATTTTTATTGAGAACTGATTTTGAATTTCTTGAAAATGTTTGTATTGAAACGAATGTAAACTATTGTACAGTACTACAGTTGCCCGTTGATTTGTAAGCTACGTGGGAGACGAAAGAGATGCCGTCTATCCATTTAGACAAATACGAACAAATATTTCTGAAATAATGAATTTATTTTACAAAATCTTTTTTTTTAGTTATATACCATTATAGTTTATAGTATTTTAAGTATAGATTAATTGTGGGCGTTACGCGGCATGGGGTTTTATCGATTCAGATGGATATTTGTTTATGTTAATTCCTTCCACTGTTTATTAAGAAGAATCAATATTGTATTACATAGATTTTTTTTAATAAACAGTATAAGTATACTCAGTTTTTTAACATAATAGTAAATTTTTTATATAAATAACCGTCATACATTATACATAACTTATAATCTTCCAAATTGTTATACAAAAAAACAATAAAATACAATGTAAAAAAATAATAACACAATTTCCGCTAAAATAAATATAGGGTGATTTATTAAGCGTAAAACACTCATTATCTCAAAAAGTATTCAATTTTTTCTAATTTTTTTATATCCAGATTGGGCACGAGCGAATTATTTTTAAATTGGCTCAAATTCATATTTCATCAAGGTCGAATTTTTGGGAAAATTGTGTTCCTTAGGTAGTTACTGCATTGGCGCGTCGTATGAGTTTAGGATTTGCTGGTTTCGGGAAACGTTAATTTATACCTTTTAAACCAATATAAATATAATTTACAATACGGTATAATATATATATATAGTAGTTGCCTATGCCACTATGTCAAAGATTTGTTTTTTTTTATATAAATATTTTTGTAAAAAAAGGTATACGCCATATATCTATTAGTTAATAAATGAGTACCATATATAATATGTAATCAATGGCAACCATTTATATACAAAAAATAAACACTAATAACTACTATGAGTATTATAATTTGAACCAATGGCAAACT
>JACXSJ010003744.1:0-19845 GCA_014851325.1 Pentalonia nigronervosa | reverse complement strand
TGGTTGTGTGTTGAGTTTTATTTTTAGCACTATTATTGTATTCAAATGGGTATATTATTATACATTTTTTTTTATTAACTCATTTGGGTACACTTGTCACTTGTGTATATTGATGATATAAGATTATCGATCATTAGGTCGGCGAGATTTACTCTAAGATTACTTAAATCATAAAAAAAATTAATCTACGCAAATGCATATTATCCATGTTGCGCATGGGCCAGAGAGAGAAAATAAATAGTGTGCTGACATCCATATCCATTACAAACTCATGTTACAAGTTATCACCTAGGCGTACCCAGATTTTTCGCAGGGTATGCCGACTAATAGTCGAGACCTTAAAGTTAGGGGAGGGGCTTCAGCCCTAGAATTTTTATTATAAGTAAATTAAGTGGGAGGCTCTGCCCCCCATACCCCCCAAACACCTTACATTCATTAATTATACATATAATGTGAATAAAGTAAAATTCTTATTAATATTTAATTATAAAACAAATAATAAACCAAGTGGTATTGAGGTTAAATATTTATATATCAACATATTATTAACTATTAAATATTATTTTAGATATAAAGAATTTAACAATTTTTAGTTTATTGACAACTTCTTAGTAGGGAGTATTTGTGTAGTAAAAATTACACAACATGATACGTCTTACACAGGATCATTACATACAATAATATAGTTTAAATTAATATTTTTCCAAGATATTAATAAAAAAAATAAAACGATATTTTAAATTTAAGTTTAAAAATGTTACTATTATTGGCGTGAGTGTGCGACTAGGAATTATGACAGGGGGGGGCTAAAATTTGTTGGGGGGACTAAGCCCCCCAAGTCCCCCCCTAGTTACGTCTATGCCGACTATGCCGGGATTTTTAAATATACCTAACTCCATACAAGAAAATATCTCCATAAAAATCTTAGTATAAATTATCAGTCTCGCCTCTCGCGATAGCAGTCGTTCGATACGCACGCGATCTTTCGCTATCATTAATAAATTTACTCGCTAATTAATTGTATTACTTGTAAAATAGCACTAGCTAGTAGCTATGTGTTACGTAAGTTACGTTCGTTCAAAATACAAATTATCATAAAAATTAAAAACAAAAAAAAAATAGTTGATGATGGGTCATAAAGAAATACTGTATTACTGTCACAGTATGTTTCGTAGCAGTATGATAGTATAATACTGTTACGAAACATTCGTTCATTCAAACGAATCTTTTGAACGATAAAAAACAATTTAGATAAGTGACCGAATGAACGAATCATTTGACCTATTCGATTCGAATGATTCAAATGATCGAATCATCCCATCTCTACTAATGATATATGTTAATATATAGTATTACTTATTATCTTTATTATCTTAGTTCATGATAGCACAGCTACAAAATAAATTATAAATATAAATAAATAAAAAATTGTATTTATGTAGATATAAATTGTTTTATTCTGTCACAGAATATTTATTTATGCTTAAATATGATTTGTGCCTATGATTGACCCAGTTCTATGGTTCACAGTACAGCCACAGACTATATAAAAACAGACAACTCACTCAGGAATCAGGAAGTAAACAAAAACTATGAATATTATCAGTGTGACCACAGTGCAGGCATAAAATTGTGTTAGGTCTATGGTGAAAAAATGTGTCGATTCTTACCTGGCGCCAACATTGAAATTCTTACATAATACCCAGTCTATATAGTCATGCATTCATAAAGGTAATCGTGACCTTTCACATCCCTTAGTTTATCTTGGCCTCTTATTGCTATTTGTGTAATTTTCATTGAACATATTAGTTGACCACTGACCGAGTCTGTAGGTTTTAAAATATTTTTTTAGTACTGAATTTAGTGTTGTGCTACAAAATGAACAGTAAAAAATCAAGAATATGTTGCTGTACAAATTTTTAAAATTCTGTATAATTTTGCAAGAATAAAGCTAGTACTAGAAATATAAGATTTTTCCAATATCCGGACGACGATCGCCTACCATTGTGGATAAAAAAATCGTGGAACAGAAAATCTTATTCAAGAACTGTCAAAAAAAATAGTTATAAAGTATAGAATAATCACTTTGTAAACTCAATGTTTTTGAACTCCATAACAAAAAATCGATTAGTTTTCAATACTATTCCAACAATATTTAATGGTAAGTAAATAATAAAATTATTAAAATATATTTAAAAATAATTTAAATGACTTCATAAAGTTATTTTAACCTTTATAAACTAATTCTTGGTTTAATTATAATTTTTAGATGAAATAATGTTTGAAAGATCAAAGTTGGCTAAATTACATGTAGATCTACAGTATTTTAATGATAGTTTAGTAGATCAATGTAGCTATAGTACTTTAATTCCAAACACTGAAGGATTAACAAGTCATTTAGGTGAATCCATAAATTCTTTTGATGTTTCAAACGAATTTTGTAGCTCATCCACAACTACAGATTCTTCAATGCAAACACCTGGATATTTATTGGCAAATACACCCAAGAAATAAAAACTAGCTATGGAGATTAAATCTATAAAAAAAGAAATAAAAAATTTAAAGAAGAATATAGTAAATTTTAGTCAACAAATATGTAACTACGATACAGTTAGACATTTTTTACGATTAAATGAACAATTTTTATCATCTAGATTATTTACTATTGTCTAGTCCCTAATGAATTAAAATAAAAAATAGGTTATAGATATAATAACAAAATTAAACAATTAGCTTTAAATATTAATTTTTTAGGGTCCAGAGTCTATAAACTTTTATTAAATACTCTATCACTACCATTAATTTCTACTTGGTGGAGGGGGGGGGGGCTAAAAGTAAAAAATTCCTAAAAGATACAATTTAAGGGAAAAACAGGAATTTTGACACAAAGCCAATTTTTGACAAAATCAGTTTTGTTTTTTGGTGTCACAAAAAAAATAACAGTAGATATATGAAATTTTCACTAAATTTTTTTAAAAGTATTTTTTATATACAATTAAATTTTCAATAAATTATGTTTTTTTGAGCTATTTATAGGCATAATAATTTTTTTGTTTTTTTAAAAAAATTTTCAATCAGTCAAAAAACTTGAAAATTTAATATAAGGTTCTTCAAAATTTGATGTAAGTGAAAACAGAAACTAAAAGTGGAGATGGAGTTTAAAATAGTATTTTATAAGCCTTTAAAGTTAAAATTTCGACAAAACGCGTAAAAATCACAAAAATGTGCACTTTTTTTGATTAGGAAATTCATTAAAAATGTTCTGTTTAAATTTAAGGTTTGAAAATTCAACACAAGATTCTTCAAAAGTTTTTCTACCTTTTACAAAAAAATAAAATTTACCGGAAAGTAAAACTAATTTTTTATGAGTATTTGAAATTAGACATTAGATATCCACCCTTAAATTACTGATTTCTCGGGAGACGATTTTCTTATTTTGTTGTAATTCAAAAAGGAATAAACGTAAATATTTGAAATTTTCACAAAATATTTTGACACTTTTTAAGCTAACTGTAGGCTTGAGAAATTTTTAGTTTTTTAAAATTTTTTTTTATAATTATCGAAAAAAAATGTTCATTGTCAAAATGTTATTTTAATAGCAATATCAAAAAATACACTCAGTTATGTAGACTTACTGACCGTCCTCGCTCAGAATCGTTTTTCGTATACAATGGTTTTATATCATTGAATTAAAATTCAACAAATCCATTACAATGACCCCAATCGATACTGTACAACAGAGCGGTACCTACTTCCCGACCTTTTTTAATTTGGTTATTACATTTTATCAATTTTTTTAAAATCATTTTCATTTTAGGACTACCGCGTGAAAACATGATACTCACATGGCAGTATGATACGCGGATACAAGAGTTCACGGCACCAGATTCCGATATATGTGTTCTTATGTATACTATTTATATAGTGTGCTTGGCCTGATAAATGCTAGATGGTATGAGGTTACTTAATGTGTAATTAAATCTTTTCAACATACCGTATGTGTATGGCTACAGATGTAATGTTTATGTTTATTATTTAGAATGTGACAAATAACTGTAACATAATCTCTTATAACCGTACTAATTTAGTATAAATTTTGGTGATTTAATGATTATTTTTATCAAATCGTACTCATACTGGTTTTTGGCCTGGTCGGTTAAAGGACATACAGCAACAGAACATTGGTATTTTGGTCAAATACGATATGTCAACTTATATGAGTTACAACATTTCGATTAATTAAAGGCACAATTAATAAAACTAGAGTCACATACATTTATTCTTCTTTAAATTTATTCACCCGTAGATACCCATACACACCTCAAGTGCTTGTTCCCAGGTATATTGCTTAGCCTGTCAAATTCTAGAAAATCTAGATTGTACTTAATGTGTTGTGACAGATCGTAACATATTACTCGTGTTCCGAAATTTATATGTAATAATAATGATACGTTCTTTATTAATTGAGTGTGTTATTAATTTGGTGCCGAGAAAGTTAATTCAACATACAACTCTGTCAGAAAAAAAAGATGTATATATAATATATAAAATTAGAAGACAATGCAGTTTACGACACCCCGAGAAAAATAATAATATTAACAAGACCACAGAATTCATATCATCAGGGTGGGCATCACCAGGACTGGATTGGGAAGTCTCGGCCCTTCGAGAAATATTTTTCTACCGGCCCATAATATTGGCCAAATTTAACTAATAAATAATAATGACCTAATCATCACATTTGTCAACAAAATAGCAAATAAACAATTACCTTGATTTAATGTTATATTAACATAGAGTATTCGAGTTCTACTAGCCAACATTTTAGCGAGCTTTTGAGATTATCTCAAATGCTCAATTGGCCTATCCGGGCTTGGGTATCATTCCGAGACGGAATGATAATAATACACAGTCCACACCGCATGGCTCTGATGAGGCGGTTGTCGGCGGGTGTGTTAATAAAAAATAATTATACAACGACACTATATGAAAGTATCGGCCATGGTAAGTAATAACATATATTAGAATAAAACATTACCAGGATAATTAGCAGCACTAGAAGTAGATTTGAATCTGGCATGAGCTTTTTTCAAATAGAATGTTTTTTAACTCGAGAAAACCATGCTGGGTAAGAAGTCTAAAAGTAACATTTGGGTACAAATTTCAGGATTGAGACATGTAAAGCATCAAAAAAGACATTAACTACAAATTCAGGATCCAAAACAGAAAGCACAAAAGACACCGTGGAGTTCACCGTATGGTGGGGGAAATTAGACCTCGAAACGACGAAGCGCTGTCATTTGGATGCACGAAGAAGATGCGCTCTCTTGCTGGATAGAGTATAGTTAACACGCATCGATCGTACCTATAAACATTATAATTGTGTAAACCATATTCATTGTCAAAAAATCTGTTAGTAAGCTAAGTTTCTATTAGACTAATAAATACATGATATAAAGAAGACGCATTACAATTTAAATTTACTAATTTTGTTCTAAGGCCACGATAATTTTGGTAGAAGCCGAAAGGTTGTTTGTTGATAGTTGGTACATGCGTCATATGTGGTAGACGTTGCATGACGAGTTCTTTCTTTTTTTGAATTTACAGGAATTACCTCAGGTAATCCATTGTTGAAATTTTTGCAGAGACCAGTTTCTTCTTTACTTTTACGTTCAAGTTCTACATGACATTGTCGAAGTATTTGTCGTTGGAGTAGAGTTTTGTCACTCATTACACGAAAACCATCAAGGAAAGTGTTTCCATTGCGTTTGGTATCGTAGAAGATGTTATCAGGGAAGTGGCACTGTCTTAAAACTAAAGATATACTTAAAAGTGTCAAGTACCCGCGAATAATATTTTGAAATTACAACGAAATAACTACAAAAAAACTAAATTAATTACAGGTTAGCTGTCTTCGTACCGCTCTCGGGGCTCTAAAATCAACTCATAACTAAGTTATGAACGTAGAGTCATCCTACCGCCTCTTCCTATTAGATATCGATGGCGACAAGTAAATTTATCTTAAAATGCGCATTCCAATCAGTCTCTCCAAAAATTGATATTTTCAATTCTGTTAATACCAAACAGAAATTCGTTCGCAAAAATTCTTTACTTTCTGTTATGATCCAGTTTTTCTCAACTGTTCTCACGCACGTCTACCAAAGCCACAAATAACCATTATATGTCATACCTTACGATGCTTTTATCCTCACATCACTTGTCACAGTTGCTCCCAACTTTGAGGGCCACACTCCAAATGACCTGCATGCAATGCTGCTATACGTAATCATCGGATTATTCTGGCAATTTATCGCAGACAATTTCAAATCAAGTACTCTGGTCTTCACTGATGGGTCGATCATGCAATCAGGGGCAGATTATGCTTATATTTTCCCCGAACTCCATCTACAATCTACCTCCAACTTATCTCCATTTGTCTCTTCCTTCACAGCCGAATGCTGGGCTATTTTAGAAGCTCTCATCTGCATTTGTATTCCCCCCTCAGTAATTACTTTATTGTTTTATACTCTTAAGCCAGTCTATTGGCCATCGCCAATAAGCCTTCCCTTACTATGTGTTATCCGATTATTTTAAGAATTCGCTCCTCTCTGTTTTTCCTCAAAATTAGGTCCATCACCGTCTTCTTCCTATGGGCTCCCAGGCATATAGGGATCAGTGACAATGAACACGCTAACTATATAGATTAGGGGTCTTCAATCTTTTAAGGTGGTGGGCCACCTATTATTTTTTTTAAATCTCGCGGGCCGCACACAGTAAAGTTATATGGTAATAAACAAAAAAAATTCTGATTATTACATAGAAAAAATACACGCAATACTTAAAATATGTTCGCGGACCATAAATAAATACATGGAGGGCCGCATGTGGCCCTTGGGCCATGGGTTGAAGATCCCTGATTTAGACGACTCCACTGTCAACCTCCCCCATTAGGTCCCTCAGTTATGCCCTTATACCGACTTGGTCCTCCTACACCATAAATTTATCAAAAACATAATCAAAAGCATACTTAATTTTATACTACGATCAGGGCTAAAAATGTAGATAAGTGAGCTTTATTAATGTCTTTTCTTGTATATGTCAATTTTAATTTTATTGCTTATATATGTTAAGTGTCGTGATATAATAATTTATAAGTTAAAATCTCAATAAAAAAAAAAAAATTAAAAAAGAAAAAACGAAATAACTAACATTGTTATTTATTGTTTAAATATCTAAGTTCGTCCAAATTTGAACTTAAAATGTTTATTAAAGACAACGATGTTAATGTATATTTTTTTTATCAACTACTTACGAGAAACCTTGTTTTTAATTTTCAATCCTAAGCTATAAAAATTGAACATTTTATACATTTTTAACTACAAAATAATTTGCAAATATTCAATATTTTAATGAATTTTAGCAAAAATTTGAACTTTAAATGCTTCTTTTAAACAAAAAATGTAACTATGTATCTTTTATACTTATCAGCTGCTATTACATCAACTTATGAGAAACCTTATATTAAATTTTCAAGTTTTTTTACCCAATAAACATTTTTTAGTTACATTTATAAAAAAACAAAAAAAATTCTTACTCCTACAATTTGCTAAAAAAAAAAATAGTCAAAATATTTTTAAAATTAAATTGTGTATAAAAAATGATAATCTCAACATTTGGTAAACATTTTATGTATCTACGGTTATTTTTTTTTTTATGTTACACTAAAAAAATAAATCAATTTTTTTCAAAAATTGGATTTGCTTAAAAATTCCTGATTTTTCTGAATTATTCTGAATAAAATAAGTGCTAAATAAATAAAATGTGATAATATTTGTTTAGTAAACTCCTATAATACGATTACAATTTTAACTGTGGAATTTTGTTTTATTTTACAATAGCTAAAATAACGATAAGATAATCAGATAATGTAACTATTAATGTATTTAGTTTGATGAAAAATATCATTTTACTTTTATTCTGTAACTAGACTTGTACCAAAGTGTGTGCGTTATCCGTGTATGTCTGGTTATTAAGTAATCCTGTAAATTATAAGTTTTTAAATATGAATAACGCTGAAAAAGTTGAGTTGGTTTTAATTTATGGTGAATGTCAGCGTAATTTACGCTTAGCAGCTATGACATATACCGAACGATACCCAGAAAGATACCACCCACCTCACAATTATGTTTTACGACTTTTACAAGGGTTAAGTCAAGAAGGAAGATTTCCTGGTAGACAAATCAACCAACAAAGGCGTAGAGCAAATATGTTTGATGAAGACATAGAATTACAGGTACTAGCATACATACGAGCTTACCCACGTTCATCACTTAGACATATTGCTCTCGAAATTGGAATTTCATATGGTTATGTACAAAAAATTTTAAAAAAACATAAAATGCACCCGTATAAAATTGATTTAGTTCAACATTTGCGTGCAGGAGATTCTAATCGTAAGTTAGAATTTATAGCTTGGTTCAATATTCAATTTCATAATAACCTTCTAATTGTCAATCACATACTTTGGAGTGATGAATCAAAATTTACCAATAATGGCATTATGAATAAGCAAAATCATTGATACTGAGATGATACAAACCCACACTGGTCACGTGAAACTAATTTTCAAACGGTCTGGGAAATTAATGTATGGTGTGGGTTAGTTGATGGAAAGCTTATAGGACTGTACTTTTATGATACTTAATGGGACACTTAATGGCAGACGATATTTAAATTTTTTAACCAACGAACTGCCAAGACTGTTGGATGATGTTTCATTAGACACGCGAGAACATATGTTTTTTCAACAAGATGGAGCACCAGTCCATAATGCAATTATTGTTAAACAAAAATTAAATGAAATGTTTCCGAACTGCTGGATTGGTACTTATGGCGTCGTTCCTTGGCCGGCACGGTCTCCAGGCTTAACGCCATTGGATTTTTTTTTATGGGGACATTTGAAGACTGTGGTTTACGCAGATCTACCTGTTAATCTTCAAGACTTAAAAAATAAAATACAGGCAGCATGTGAAATTTTAAGAGAAGAGCAAATCAAGGCGGCAACTATGACTGAATTTTTGAGACGACTTGAATCATGTTTAGAACATTATGGTGGAAATTTTGAACAATTTATAAGATAAATTTATTTAGTTCATTTTATTTTGTATTATAATATTAATAGGTATTACTATTATTAATAATTTTTTATTATTACAGTTAACGGGAAAAAAAATATTGTACATTAAAAATAATATTTAATTATGTACTTCAAATTTATTTTATTATTTCTTAATAATTACATTATCTGATTATCTTATCGTTATTAAAACTATTGAAAAATAAAATAGAATTCCACTATAATAATAATTAAAATTGTAATTGTATGAAAGCTTTCAACGAAACAAAAATTATCACATACTAAAGATATATCTATCTGGACGACATACGATATTATTAAATTATTATTTGTAAACAGATAAGGTAAATTTAACATTTATTTTATTATTTCTAGTGGTTATAAATAAAAATTTCATTAAATACGAATTATGCATAAATCCAAATTTTGATTTGCTCTAACTTGGTCAGTTTTGAAAATAGAAAAAGACTTTTTATACAAAAAACGTTTAAAAAAATAATCTATCCGAATATGTAAAAAAAAAATGGTGTTTTATTTTAAAAAAATGTAAGTTGTATTGCGCATGCGCGTACCGAGAGCTAAAAATTTGAAATTGGTATGAAAATATGTATTTGAGTACTCCCTATCACTTCCCGAAAACGCCATTTCAATACAAGGTCATGCACCTGAGATATTTAGTGGTACCTTAAATCGTGATCACACTGTATACAATGTACAATACTACCTATGCAATATTTTGTACCAATGATTTACCTATTATAAATATTATTACTAGTAAAATTACGCATAAAAGTTCTATACTGAGTTATCGAATTTAACTCGGGTTCAGTTTTTCAAAAATTATATATTTGTTTGACTAAAAATGTTTTATATTATTCTTTTTACATTTTTCTTTATTTTTTTTAACAAAACAAAACATGCTTTTTTTGAAAACTTTCCCAATGAAAAAAAATTATCTATGAATAACAAAATATACCTTTTTGTCTTTTTAATAGAAATAAAATTGAAACAGTAAATAAAAATTACCCCTAGTTGTTAACACATTTAATGCTGGCCTATTGCCTTGTGAAGTTGTGCAACAGTGGGTGGGTTGCTGACTACATGTACCACGGTCCAATTTGCGTTAGGTATACTGTTAATTATGTGTTACGCTGTCATTTTGGTCTAACTGATACACATCTCGGCCATAGGGTTACTAAAAGTAATTGCCAATTCGTTTTTTATTTTTTTATTTAAGCAATTCAAAACTGAATACTTAACTTTATAGACCAAAGGTGGATAACCTTCTTCGGGCCAAGTGTTAACGTTTTGTAAACAAAATTTTAAAAAAAATCACATACTAATAATAGATACATGTTTATACTTCATAGAGTACCTATACATTTTTTTTTCTAAGGAGGTGGAGTCTTAAAAAATTTATCGAAATTATTTTAAAATCAGTTTTGTATTTTGTTAGTCTCAAATGTTTTAATAAAACACAAACAGCATTAGCATTATTGAACAATGTATTATTCCTATATCCTATTTTGATTTGAAATAATTCATTGTGGAAAAAAACTTTCACAAATTATGTATGTTGACTTGATTATTGAGTTTATTTAGAATGAGCCCTCTTTTTTCAATGTCCAAAATGTTATGTCTGAAAGTAGTGAGTTCCAAACTTTTATAACTAATGAGTTTAGTTTTTAGAAAAAACAAATAATTTTGTTTTCTATTTTTTTTTCACTTAACGCAAAATTAAAAAATGAAATAAAAATATTTTTGCGTGTCGTAAAAATTTGGCCAACGTGCCAAAAAGTGTAGGGAGTATAGGGATTTAAATTTTTCATCAAATATATATATTGAAATATTTTAGATATGTTATAATTTTCAAAATAGTCTATCTCTTTTTGTTGTATTTGAAATGGAAGGTATTTCATATAAACAAAAATGTAATTTTATAATTAAAAATGTATCAGAATTTAATTAACAATTATGAGTTATAAGTTGAGATCATGTTTCAAATTGTATTTGTTTTTGCTTGGTTAAAAAAAATACGTTCATAATGCCTGCCAAAAGTACCATATGTAACACTTTAATTTTTGTGCCAAAGTTATCTTTAAGAATATTTTTCAGCTCCTACATCACCTTATCTGTTTAAAAACATTTTAGTTTATTTTAAAAATTGTATGTATTTTCTTTTATATACCTACAATATAATTGAAGTTTCTAATATAAAATTTATCAACGCATCAACAATGATAAGGACTATCATAAAGTTTCATAAATTATGTAAAAGTACAACTTTTTTTATTTACTTACTTTATTTATTATTTTTTTTTTTTTTTTTAATAAGGCTTCAACAGTAAAGGTTTTTAGCCTGTATTTAGTATTAACAGGATATTAGATAAAAAAATATAGACTAGTATACATTAAATTTAACAATAGTAAATGAGTACAAATATTGACATATTTTAAAAGGTTATAATCTGTGGCTTAGGTTGATGATTTTGAAAAAATGTGAAGATTGATGTCGTGTTTTCTTGGTTGATTTATTTTTGTCTAGCATAAAAAAAAGAGTTTAATAATTATATGCATATTATATTGATATGTTTAGGTTATCATATGTTTTTACTACATCGATTTTATAACAATATTTTTTGACATAAATCATAGCATATAGTATACCAAATACTGAAATATTTAATAGTAGGTAGCGTAGGTTTTGGGTTTAATTATAAATTAAATTAATTATATTATAATATACCTTAAGTTTAAGATAGGTACATTTTTACCTACATCGAATAATAAATTATATTCATCTGATAAAGATAATATGAAAACTGTGTATAAATTGGATTATTGTATAACTTATAGGTAACGTTTTTAATATTTAAAGTCACATTTAAATGTGAATATTTATAGGTAGTTTATTATTTTTTTGAAAAATAATTTTTAAACTTGTGTATCGGTAATTTAAAAAATATGTAAATAATGAATTGAACAATATTATGCTTATCAGATATCATTCAAGTAAATTATTACGAAACTACTTGAAGTGTTACTATATCATAAACTATACATAATTAGCCATATAGGATAATATTTATAAATTTGAAAGCAATTTTTTGGATAAGAATTTAAATTAAGTACCTACGACTTACGAACAGTTATCTACCTACTTTTTCTTACTATATTAATTAAAGACACATAATAATAATTTACAAGTAATAATATCATAAATTATGATCCAATGATAGAAGAGTAAAGTGTACCATACCACAATTAAATAATACGGGTATGTAAAAAAAAAAAATGAAGGTAAGTGATAAACAAACAACTACGTACCTATAATATACTAAAAAAAATAGCCATGGCTGAGCAACCAAACCAAGCGGATTAATAGTGGGTCAGTCGACAGTCAGTTTTAAGCAGTGGTTGGTGTCGTATCTTTTATTCTTGTATTTTACTCGCGTAATAGACAAGTGTTTAATAATGCTGACAATTTATACCGTGATTTTAACTGGTAAGATTTTACTAACTAAATTTACGTAAAGTATACTCGTAATTGATGACTGCTTAATATGACAATATTAAATGTAAATTATAAGTTTTTTACATACATGCTTATGTTGTTAAAATAATAATATATAAATATCCTTATATTTTTTATGAACATTTATATTACACATTTTTAAATAGGTACAAACAACTTGTACTTAAATGTTTGTTGAAAAGTATTTAGTTTTAATTATAATAAAATTATCAAAGTAATTATATAATAACTAATTAGCTTAAATTAAAAATATTTGAATAACTAAAGAGTCATAATTATCATTTGTCAATTTAATAATACAGAAAAAACATTTTTATTAATTTTTCTTATCTTTCTGATTTATTGCTTTATTCTCTGTTGTCAGTATATGATAATAACAAAAATGTATTTATTTATTTGTAAAATATACAAACAAAATGCAAGTAGTTGAAGTTTGTAGGTCTATTAAGTTGTTTATTTGTCATTAGTCACTATTATTATTATTATTATTATTATTTAATACTTATTACAAAAGTTGTCTTTAAGTTTTCTATAACTTTTAAGTTATAATGTATAATAAGTTATATCGAAAAACTATGTATCTATATTATATTAAAAGTGCCTTTATATTCTATCAAATTCTATGAAAAATAATATTACTTAAATTATAATACATTATATTATAATGTTACTGAGAGATATTTTGGGATACCATTTAGTGTTTTGCTACCCTATAAATATTTATGGGGTAGTACTATCAATACAATAGTATTGTTAACAATTATGATACTACCACAAAAAAAATTAATTAATATTTTTATATTGATTGGCAGTTTGAAATGTTTGAATATTAATATAATTAGACTTAATTTTTTTTTTTTTTTTTGCTGCTAAATGTAGTAACAATGTAGTACACTAAATAGTAACTGAAAATTAGGAGCCAGTAGGTACAAAGTACATTTAAAATGGATATTTTTCAATAAAAAATATTTTGTCAGCCCAGAATTATCATAATTTAATTTGAAAATAATTATATTGTTATTGACTAAATAAGATCTATAATACCAGGTACCTAATTAATAATCATAAATAGAAAAAAATTATTTGGAATTTAGGACAGTTATTATTTCTTAAAAATATTATAACCTACACTACTTTTCAGTTATTTATTTCATTATTTGTGATTAGTGATTACATATTAGTTATTAGAGTCTTATAATTAGACATTAGTAATATAAAAATTATAAAGCCATATTAAAAACCATGTATAATTGTATAAAAGTGGACATTTGAAGGTCAAAATAGTTAGGTCAGCATTATTATCATAAGCCTTTTAGTATAAAAATGCTTACAGGCTACAGTGATACATTGTTATACGGTTATGGACTTTATAAGTAGCATAGACAGTATAATGATATTCATTAAATAAATTATATATGAATATTATTACTGGAAATTGGAATGTAGTTGAACTACATAGACTGATAATAATTGGTAGCTACTTGATTATAATTCTATATTATTATCATTTTATTACTGCAAAATGTACAGTTTAATACTACCTATTAATATGTATATTACTTATTACAGTAAATAGGTACAATAACTAGTATTTATTTTATACTTTTTGGAACTTACTAAAACCCATAACTTATAAAATAATATTAACTTAAAGAACTATGGATTTGTTTTATCATTCAAAATATTATTTTTATATAGAGTATTAATAATCATATAAATGTACAATTAAAGTTAATTTTTATGATTTATAACTAAAAATTCAATAGAAAACATTCATATACCTATGTTGGGCGATTTTTTGATAGTGAGCACCAAAATAAATGTTGAAAAGTATGAACATTTTTAAAAATAAATGTAAAATAAAATTTTAAGTCATTAAAAAACATTTTTGAAAAATACAAATATTTTTTATAATATTTTTTTAGCATTTTTACTTTTAACGTATAATAATTCATAAAAAAATTATTCTACTTGAGAAAATGTATGTTCTCAATTATAAAAGTAAATACATAAACAAATAAAATGAAAATAATATATTATGTCAAAAAATAATTAATAATCACTATTTAAAAATGTAAATTTTGTTTTTTAATATTTTTTATTTATGAATAAATAATGAGAATTTATACTATTAAAATAATTAACTTATAGATTGTATGAACAGTTTTTTAAGCAAATTTATTAAAGATATTTCGTTTTACAATTAATGTTCTGTAAGTATTTTTTGTATAGAAAAATTGTTGATTCATTAGAAAACTACCACTTAACTTCAAATTTACCCCCAACACTAATAGATAGGAAAGATAATCTGCTGTATTTGTTTACTACTTTTTGACTCATAATTACCTAATATATTATTATTATTATATACTATATTTTAATTAGTTTATTTGTTTACTTTAATAAAAATCGTTATTGAAAATGATTATTTTTTTTAAATAAATGCCATTAAGTAAAAAATAATATAAAAACATGTTATTTGGTTTATAATTAAAAAACAATTTTAACTGGTAAATATTTACTTTTGTAGGTTTGTAAACAAAATTTGTAATTTGTCTTTTTTATTATTAAATACGTCATAAATAATAAGTTTGAAAATAATACCCATAATAATAAACCTACTGTACTATTCTTATGTATATTATAATCTGTTAATCTGTTTACTATAACTAAAATCGTTTTTGGAAATGACCTTGATGTTACAAAAACATATTTTTCTTGTGATTGTTATGAACATCTTACCGTACATACTACAGTAATAAGCCTACGGCTTGTTTTTTTGTTTTTATTATAAATATATATTATATACGACACTATTCGAGGTCGAGGTCAAAACTTAACTGTAGTCTCAATGTTTGAATCTACGTCATATACGCACACATCGACAAATGCGAAAAATCAAATTGATTAATATTCTACTTTTTATGTCAACAATTTAAAATGTTTATTTACTACTTTAAAAAATTAATTAAATACATTATTAAATAACACATTTAGTTTATTTTTTTAATCATATTTAAATAATGAATCAGCAAACTGCCTTTTAGTAGTTCGCTATGGTTATTATTTTGTTTAAAGGTTAAAGAATCACTTCAAGTATTT
Source organism: Pentalonia nigronervosa (assembly GCA_014851325.1). Classification (NCBI taxonomy): domain Eukaryota; kingdom Metazoa; phylum Arthropoda; class Insecta; order Hemiptera; family Aphididae; genus Pentalonia; species Pentalonia nigronervosa. Next base: position 4,072 of record JACXSJ010003744.1, on the reverse strand, counting down.
ACTGAGTTACTAAGTATAATATAATAAGATCAAAATTTTTTTTTAATTACACCAAGAGTAAATGTAACAATAAACCAAGATATAAATAATTCTAGTGCTATGTAAATTTCTTAAATTGTGTACATTTTATGGATTTTTAATAACATTTGCGAATTAAATACTTTCTTTGATTCCGAGCGGTGAAATGACTATTTTAATTCTAGAATGATATGTTTTTATTTTACTTTTGTGTAAATTATTAACTTTTGGCTTTCGGGAGCAATGAAAACACTGAGGGTGGTTTGTAGAAAATTGAATCTAGTTGGTACTTCGGGATCAAAAGTAAAAATTTCTTGTACATTTAATTGGAAAAAACTACAAAAATGTTTGGCAAGGGGATACCGCTATGCTGTACTGTATATGTCACTGTAATAAATATGTTAAATTTAAATTCAATGATGATATAATATAAAATCATTGTATACGAAAAACGATTCTGAGCGAAAACTATCTATCAGCCTATATTATTAAGTATATTTTATAATATTATTGCTATTAAAGTAATTAATTTAATTTTTATACATTAGTATTAGGTATTATTATAGTAAGTTGAATTAATTTTTGCAGAAAAAAATACATTTTAAAACGTCATTGTGTGTATAAAACTATAAAATATAATTATATACTTTAAATGTTTCAAACACTTACGAATAATATTTATAAATTACAACAGAATAACTGAAATTATTATTCTTCTTTTAAATACCTATTTAATTTCGTTCAAATTTAAATTTGAGAAATCTATAAAACGAAACTGTTTTTATACATTTTTCAGATTTTTTGGTTACCGTATGAACTACTTATGATTTATGACTACTTATGAAAAACCTTATTTTAAATTTTCAATCCTTAACTATAGAAATTAAATATTTTTTATATTTTTAAGATTTTAATGAATTTTTTCAAAACTTTAAATTTTAAATGCTTATAAAAATGATGCCTTTTTTGTAAAAGATCAAAAACCTCATGAGAAATCTTGTATTAAAATTTCAAATCTTATGTATAAAAAAACATTTTTTTTATTAAAATTCTAACTTCAGACGCTCATATTTATTAAAAATTTAATACAAGGAAAGTTAAACTAATTTTTTATGAGAGTTTGAAATTAGACATTGGATATTACCTTGCAAACTACCAATTTCGCAGAGAACGATTTTCTTATTTTGTTGTAATTCAAAAAAGAATAACCGTAGACACTTGAAATTTTGTTGAGATTATCGTCTTTTATACATTATACAATTTTAAAAATATTTTGATTCTTTTTAAACTGACTGAAAGCGAAAGAAATTTTTGATTTTTAGAAAATGTTTAGATTTGATAATGGATTCATTCTAATAGGAATTAAAAACAACATAACAAAACGGATTCTCCTTCATGTTAAGACAGAGACAACATATATTGGTATAATTTCTGTTAAATGTAAAAAGTCAAAAACGTTTTAATCCTAAAAAACGATAAACGCAAACGTTGTATAAACGTTTTAATAATGTCCAACAACATTTATTTTTTTAAAATGCAAGCCCCGAGGTGATTAATATTGTAAAATAGTATTATGAAAACAATAAAAGTAGGTATCGCCACAGGACTTCTGTGATACATTACTTACACTCGATAGATAATATGGAAGTATTAGAAAATATGACCTTTTAAAATATTTGAAAGTTCCATATATCAGAATTTGAATAAATTAATTTTAAAGAGAGAATAAATTTGATATTTTCTCTGCTTTTCAGAAAATCATTAAATTATATACTCTTATATGTTTTTGGTGGTCGCTATTTCAATGTAATAAATATAAAGCAAAAAAAAAATTTACATATCAAAAAATACGGTTTATCACGTGTTGCAAAATTGATTAACAAAATACTATTTATTGATTTGTCAATATTTGTTTGCATTTACAACAGTAACCCGAAATATAAACTATCTATGCGTAATCTTTAAGAAAATAAGCGAGTAACGATTAATTAATCGTTAAAATTGAAATTATTGAAGTTTGGTGGCCATGGCAACTGTGGTAATCATATAAATTCTATCCTCAAAAATTCAGTCGGAAAAAAAATTATCTCCAGCCCAAGAGCATTTAAAAATTGAGGGTGAGCATTTTCTTTAGTGAATTACCAACACACTATACATTATACATCTAATATTAATTATTTGTTAATAAATTAGTAATCTGCGTTAATTGCTACTTTAGTAATAATGTAATATATAGATTCTTGGCTCTTAAAGATAGGAGACATAAACTACCTTTACGTTAATGAATAATGACTATAATGATTAGGTATAACTTATAAGTTTGTTTAAGTGAGTTTTAATGCCTATAACATTGTAATATATGCATTATGCCAGTAATCAGTATTTTAATTTATAATAGAAAAATAGAAAACAATAGGTGTTCTTTAGTCTATACTGACTATAATATATATACATAGTCAGTGTAGGTGTATGTAATATATATACATATTGGCGGAGGTTCTTAGGTACCTAAATCCCTCTTTCTCCTCACAAATATTAAAAAATCTGTTGTACAATAATTGTTAGTATTTTTTTAAATGTTGAAACTATAGTGTCTTTTTTGTTTACGCAAACTGAGGTGTTTCCTATTATATAATATATGCCGTTTACATTTGTAAAAAGTTAAATTCACTTCACATTATTATATTATATTCTCTTTAAAATTTAAGCATGTAAAGTATGTATACAGGTACAGAAAGGTTTGCCATGTCTGAAAAAAAATGGTTTTATAATTTTTAAGATTAATTGGGTACAATATAAACTACTTATGAGAAATGTATTAAATTTTCATCCTCAGGTTTAAAAATTGAATATCTTATAATTTACATAACTATTTGCAATTTTTGTTGATTTTGACGAATTTTTTCAAAATTTAAACTTCAAATACTTAAAAAAAATTCTTAATAAATTTTTAGGCATCTTTTATATTTTTAAATTGCTATAATAACAATGTATGAGAATTTTGTATTATATTTTCAAGTATTTTTACCCGATGAAAAATGTTTTAATTGATATTTATAGAAAAAAGTATAATTTGAAATGTCTATAAAAAATCAAAAAGAGTCAAAATATTTTAAAAATTGTATCATGTATAAAAAATGATAAAATAAATATTATAAATTAATTAAGGTGAAAATGTGAAATAGTATTATTTACGGGTGAATATCCAATGTCAACAAAATTTGAGTTTCTTACGCTTATAAAAAATTAATTTTACTTTCCATTGAACTTTTATTTTTGTTATTGGTAGAAAAACTTATGCAAAATTTTCAATTTTGTATATAATTTTTAAATATTAGATGTAAAACTATAAAATAATTTGCAAATTTTCAAAAAAAGAACAAATAGCGTATGAGCTGTATTGCTTACACAAATGCATATTGGTTTTAGTGTACCTCAGTTCACGTACAAATCGACGTCAGTAAACTTCGTTTTGTGAAATAGTTCGACCTATATAGATGAAGAATATTCGCAAGTCACGGATTTAGCACTTGGTATAATTTTTAAAGTGATTTAAACTACTTTCTAAACTTTACTGATATCTCTAAAAACAATCTATAAGATTTTTGTCAATATCAATTGAGTAATTTTTGAATACTTATATAAGCTATAAACATACATTTGTTATGCATGGCTATTTATTACATGTATTATGGCTACTATTTTTTCACGGATATTTTGTTTATCTTTTATAAGTCATACAATTTTAATCCTCTTAATGATATTAAGCCTTCTTCTCACAATTCTTCTTTCCGATTATTTAAGCCACTTTGCCAATTATTGATTATATTATTAAAATTTACAATTTATAAGTTATATTAAGAGTGTGATACGTTATAAGTTATGTATTGTTAAGGGACGTATACAAAGGGGATATGAGAGTCAGATTTTAATTATTTTGGTGTGCAGGTATCTACATTACATAGGTTTAAAAATGTTCCTTCCATGATAATTTGTTAGCAACATCCCTCTCATTCAACCCCCCCCCCCCCATAAAAAGTTATGTTATACCACT
>JACXSJ010003743.1:0-19861 GCA_014851325.1 Pentalonia nigronervosa | reverse complement strand
ACGTTCGAGATTTGGATTTCTTAATCGCATTGAGAAGATGGATGTTGAAAATTTGCACGCTGCAGCAGAGGCATTGGTGAAAGTTTATGAGGATGATTTAGAACCTAGTCTTGGTAATGAGTTGGTTCAATTTGTGTCTTTGATCGACGCATACAAAAAGGACTATGGAAAAGACCGATCTCCGGAACTATTTTACTACCAAATTCTCGAAAATCAAAATTTCAGAGCTATATTCCCTAATCTTGAAATTGTATTGAGAATGTATTTGGTTTTTATGGTATCAAATTGCACTAGAGTACGCTCATTTTCAAAAATGAAGATTATAAAAAATAGGCTTCGAACCACGATGGGACAAAACCGTCTGTCAAAACTTTCTCTCCTGAGCATTCAAAGTGATTTACTTCGGGAACTGGATTTCAGCGAACTTATCAACGATTTTTCGGCGAAAAAAGCTCGGAAAGTTCCGTTTGTTAACAATTAAATTTAATTTCTTGTTTTTGATTATAATTATATATATTGTATATATGTTTGTTAAATACTAATAAAAGAAAAATAATGTACTTTGAAAAAAAATTGTTCATTTTATTTGTAAAATAATTTGAGGCCAGAGGGCCCCCACTTCTTTGATGCCCCGAGGCCTCCACTCCTCTAAATCCGGACCTCCGTCTACGACTATTCCAAGCACATAAATTATAGGTTATAATGTAGATGAACACGTTTCACGAATGCGATGAAAGACCACCCGAAAAACCCCAGCTATTTTTTGATACCAATGTTTATCTGTAATGAAATACGCGCGCTACCAGCTACAGCAGCTATTGCCTGTTGTCAATACTCCCAAATGGAGAACCACTGATTGGTTTTGTTTCTATTTTCATTTTTATTTCCAGTGTTTTGTTTATTTTTGAATATACTAATCGGGTTATCTGTACTATTCTCGATTTATTTAGTGCTATATTTTTCCGTTGACTCATAAAATCTTTTATTGTTATAATTAGATACTGTTTATTTTTGGAAAACTCATAATATAGCTCGCTGAGTAAATAGTTTTTTTCTCGTTTTGATTTATTTATACTAAGGTTTTCAGTAGTTGTATTATTTATTAATTCTGTGGTTAGCGTTCTATCTTTAGTTTTAGTGGTGCCAGTGCTATTATTATTTAGTGTCTAATACTTCTAACATTTCGAATGGTCCTTTCCATAACGCATTAAACTTTTTATTTTGTATCTTGTCCCTAAATAATATTAAATCCTTTATGCTGTGGTCTTCACTATACACATGTTTATCATAATGTTTCTTTGATTTTATTTTTCTTTAAATTAATCGTTCCCTGGATATTTTTGTAACTGTTGCATTTTTTATTTCAAATCAAAAATATAGTCATCATAATTATACCTAGGTTCTGGATTACATTTTAATTTTATTGTTATCTCTAATTCTCTTGCGTACAACAGCGTATATGGCTGATAATTGGACGCTGTGTGCTCTATTGAATTATATACGAATAAAGTATAAGGCATTAAATCATCCCAACTATTTAGGTTTTTATTTACATAATATCTCAAATACTCCGCCAAAGTTCTATGCGATCTTTCTAGACTACTATTTGTTTATGGGTGATATAGACTTGTATTTATTTTATTGATTTTTAATAATTTACATACTTCTGTGAAAATTTTACCGAGAAAATCCGTACCTTGATCTATTAAAATAGTTCAGGTATGCTGTGTACATACGAAATGTATTACAAATACGTGTGTTACCGTGTTTGCTACATGGTTTGGAAATGCCACACCTAATGAAAATTTTGTCAAGTCATCTCGCATAGCTAATGTATGTATTTCCCTCAGATGTAGTTAGATTATTATATTATTATTGAGTAGCCACAACACGTTAGCTTTACTCCGAATCTGATCTATAACCAATTGTTTTATGGTCTTTGAAGACGAGGTCTAAAAGGTGAAGTGGTCATACCGACATTTTGAGAACAATTCTGTAACCAGTTGATTCATGGTCGTTTGAGTTCTCAAAATTAGGTAGAAGTATGCTATCAAAAGGTACGACACCTCCTCACAGAGAGTTATGAAACTGTTTAAAAATTATTAATTTTTCTTTTTCACAATATTCTAATCTAATATAGATTATTATTTCTATATTCGTGTTACGAAATATATATCATATCATTGTTCTAACTCTTGCCCATTCTAATCCGTCCTTACGTCCCAATTGGTTCATGGTGAGTTTATTTAACTTATATTTTTCACAAAAATATTTTAGATTTAATAGTGCTAAATGCACACCTTTATACGTTGCTAATTGTTTTTGTTATTAAAAATTATATATATATTTTCATATTTAAATTTTATAACTTTGCCAAAGTCCTTTTTGATTTTAATGTAAAAATATAATACTCAATAAGCGTAACGTTCAATAAACATGTATAACACTCAAACAGTAAATCTTATCGATACGCGATAAATTTAATCACAACAAAAATCCCACAATAATAATATTGAAATGATTTTTTTGAATGTTATAAAAATGTTTTTAAAATTTAAAATTTGAGAAAAATACCCCGCACATTATACAAAAACTACAAAAATGACCTAAAATATGAATAAATGACTTTAAAATGTTAAATAATGACGTTAAAAAACAAGAAAATCATTTATAGCTAAAAATGCCTAAAAATGCAAAATAAAATTAGAATATTCTGCATCAAGGGAGCATGAGACAATTTTTTTGCTAAGATAGCATTGTATAGAATCAAAGAAAAAAAAATGCAAAAGTCATCAACATCCTCACTCTAGCTATAATCATTGTTTCCAATTATTCTATAAAAATGAAGATCCAAAAACAACATAAAAAAAATGAAGGAGTATTATGAAAGTTTAATTAGAGAAATTAAAAACAGATTCAATGACAAATCTATTGATATAATAACATTTGCTAGTCATTTTGAGAGCTTCCAGTCTTTCATTGATATACAAGATACTGAATTGAAAAAAATTGTGATTATTTTCCAATGCTTAATGCAGAAGTTGTTGTACCTGTTGACATGAAATCGTTTAATTTTTTTTTATCAAATCTATGCTTAATAGTGGAATATACAAGGCACACGAAAGTCCATTGATTAAAATCATGGAAGCCTAAGTAAAATATACCGAGTTACAACATCTTTGTGAAATACTTCTTGTCATTCCCATTACTATAACTTCGGTTGAAAGATCGTTCAGTACAATGAACAGAGTTCTTACAAAGACAAAAAAAATACTACCAGAAACCTTAATTCATTGTATGCTTATCAGTATTGAAGGGTCTGACGTTCCAATAGAAGATTTCTTGAAGAAAACAGTAGATTTGTATGTAGCTAAGAAAAATCGCAGAATTCGGTTCCTTTAGAACATATAGAACTAAGAAGTTAAACGATTTTGTTTCTGGCTATTAATTTTTTTTTTTTGTACTTATATTAATTTTTTTATATTTTTGTATTTATAAAGTAAAGTAAAGTAATAGTTTTTATATATTACTGACTTATTCATCTAACTTTTTAATTACATTTTTTTATAGCGACTTTACAATTGCTAATACATAAATAAAAATAAAATAAGCTAATACATACATAAATACATAAAGCTATTTACAAACATTTTTTTTCTTGATATAAAATAATTGCCCTTCCGATTTTTAAAATACCCCCCTCCGAGAAAGAAACACTGATATTGTAGTATCGCTATAGGACACAATTCGAAGTTACGAAACAATATTGTTCACATGTAGATTCCATCTCATGTTTTTATCAATTGTTAAACTTAGATGTCTGGTACAAGTCACTTTGTAAATGCTTTTACATATTAATTCTCTATAATGGTTTTCATTTACACAGTTGTGTATTTTTAAATAATCAGAGTTATTTTCGTTACTACTAATCGAGAAATTTATAAAGTTAGTTTTTTTATAATTGAGAGTAAGTTTCCTCTAATTCAGGTAATCTAAGACTTTTTAAATCCACAAATAGTTTTGGTTTACACGTCATCCTAAGAAAAACCAGAAAAAATAAATAAGTGTCTTCTTCATATGTTACAACTTACCCGTTGATATCTAAGTCATATACTATTAATATAAAATATAAACAAGGTTGATCCCAAAACACTGCTTTGTGGTACTCCACAAGTAATTAACAAGTCATCGCCAGTAATAACATTTATTTTGATTTTTTGTTTCTTATAGATAACTTTTTTAGATAACCATTTTAGACTTGACTTATTCATTCCAAAATTTGTTTTCCATATTGTTTTTTTTTCGTTCATTTTTAGGTATACTTCCTCATTTTTAACTTTCTCTGTCCAAGGATTTTCAGTGTTCTTCTCCAACACCATGTTTCAAAAGCTTCAATCCTTTTTCTTTCCGCTCTGAGTATCGTCCATGTTTCTGCTCCATATAGGGCTATACTCCATACAAAACTCTATAAGAGTTTTTCTGGTATTTAGGTTAACAGCGTTTGTCGTGAATAGGTGCTTCTTTTTGTAAAATGCCTGTTTTGCTTGCGCTATTCTGCTCTTTATGTCCATCTCGCTTTTTCCATCATACGTTATTTTGCTTCCTAAATATGTAAAACATTTAACAGTTTTCAGCTTCTCATTTTCAATTATTATATTCGAAAACAATTCTTGCTTGCTGCATATTAATATTTTTGTTTTGTTCTTATTTATTTTCATTTTGTACTCTTTACAGCTATCGTTCATTTCTGTTAGCATGTTGCTTAATTCTTCTTCACTTTCTGCTATCATTGCTATGTCGTCTGCGAAACGTAACATTTGTACTAGTATACCATTTATTTTTATTCCTCCAATTTCTTTTTCTCTTAATTTTTTTAGAGTATTTTCAATGTAAAGATTAAATAGTGTTGGTGATAAGTTACACCCTTGTCTAACTCCTTTTTCAATATTTGCTTCTTCTCATGCTTTACTTTCTCTTCCTGTTATCACAGCCTTTTCATTTAGATATAATTTATGAATAATTCTTCTGTCTTTAGTATCGATATTTATGGTTTTCATAATATTGAATAATATTTCCCAGTTGACGTTGTCGAAGGATTTTTCTAAGTCAATGAACGCTATATACATTGGCTTGTTTACTCTATACATCTTTTCCATGATCACCCTTAGACACAGTATAGCCTCCCTGGTTCCTCTATTCCTCCTAAAACCAAATTGATCTTCTTCTAGATTGTCATTTATTTTCCCTTCTATTCTTTTGTGTATTATTTTTGTTAATATTTTTGATGCATGTGTTATTAGACTTATGGTTCTATGATCTTCACATTTTTCTGAATTCTTTTTTTTTCGGTAATGGTATCATTAAGCATTTCTCAAAATCTTTAGGAACTAGCCCATTTTCATATGTATATATTATTTTAAATAATGTCTCTTTTCCCTGGCCTTCCATTGCTTTTAACATTTCTCCACTTATATTGTCTATACCTGTAGCTTTGTTTTGTTTTATTTCTTTTAATGCTGTCTCAAATTCCTCTTTCAATATGAGTTGTCCTTTATTTTCCTGTGCTGCATCTTCATCCTCTACGATCCATTGTCCCGCCTGCCTACTACTATCATTTCTATATAGCTTTTCTATGTATTGTTTCCATACTTTTAACTTTTTTTTCCCTTCGACGATTATTTTACCATCTGTTCCTCTAAGTATAGTGACTTTATCTTTGTATTCTCTAAAAAATCGTTTAATGATCTTGTAGGCTTTATCACTCAGTCCTTTTTCTAGGCAGGCATCGATATCTTTGCATATATTGTTTAACCATTCTTCTTTGGCTTTCTTTGCTTCTCTATTGACCAAGTTTCTGTACTTTTTATACTCTGACATTCCCTCTTCACTAATCGCGTTTTTGTACTTTCTTCTTTTCTCAATGAGATCTATAATTTTGTTATTTATCCATGGTTTTGTAGGCAATTCTTTGGTGAAATTGAGGTGCTTTTCCGCTGCTTTTGCCATCATATCTCTTAATTTTATCCATTCGTCTTCGATATTACCCTGTTTCTTATTATTTTTGGTTTCTTGTAACAGTTTATTTAATTCTTCATTGAAATCTCTTCTTATTTCTTCATTCTTTAGTTTACCTATACACCATTTTCCTTTTTTACTTGTATTATTTTCCTTTTTTTTCAAACTTAAGTATGTTTCCATTAAAACTAAATTATGATCACTGTTTATGTCTGCGCCTGGGTAACTTTTGCATTTTTTACTTGGTTTTTATATCTATTCCTTACTAGTATATAATCTATTTAATATCTTGCTCTTCCTCTTGGCATGGTCCATGTATATCTTCTTCTTTCTGGTTGTGAGAACATTGTATTCACAATGATTAGATTTCTTTCTTTGCAGAACTCAATAAGTCTGTTTCCCTTTTCGTTTCTTTTGCCTAGACCAAACGCACCTGTTACCCCCTGTTCTTTTAACTCCCCTACTATAGCATTCCAGTCTCCTAATACAATTAGGTTTTCTTTTTCTTTTGTCATTTCTATCACTTCATTTATTTGCTCGTAGATTTCTTCTATTTCTTCATCTTTATGAGTTGAGGTTGGCATGTATACTTGTAGTATGATTGTATCCACAGGTTTTGTTTCTATTTTAATAGCAATTATTCGGTCGTTGTATTGCAAAATGTCTACTACTTTTTTACCTATTTCTTTTTTTAATATAAAACCAACTCCTGTTACTCTATGGTCATCTCCGCTAAATATAATTCTATATTCTCCTAACCAGAAATCTCCTTTACCTGACCATTTTAGTTCACTTATCCCTATTATATCTATTTTAAGTCGTTCCATTTCAATTTTGAGGTTCTCCAATTTACCACAGATCCCTAAAGATCTTACATTCCATGTCGCTATTCTTCTTTTCCTTTCTTTAATGAATACTTAGTAGCATTAGTCCCCAACCGGAGATCCGAATGGGGGACTATTTTACCTCCGGAATTTTTTAATTCTACTGTATCCATCATGTCATTATCCTCAGGACGCTATAATGCAGTAGTTTCCTCTTGCTTTCTGCATCGCAGTTGGTGAGCCAGTACTTAAGCTATTCTCAAGCTGCCATCTCCAAATCCCTCCATTGCCGTTAGACTCGATGCAAAAATCGCCAATGGTCGGTAGTAGCGGTTACTGCTGCCCTCCGCTACCTCCTTTTAATCGCCTTTTACGATAAGCAGGAGTTACTGTGGTCCTATTCTACCCCCAGACCACAGGGGTCCAAAATTTGTAAGTAAGTTAATAAGTTCCATATGATTCACTATGCCAAATGCTTTAACCAAATCCAGAAAAATTTCTTTAATTTTTTCACTATTGTCAAATTTATCATAAATAAATTTTATAGCATTCTATAGTGCATTTTCTGTACCTAATTTTGGTCCACTATATGTCCAATATATTCAACATCAAATATATTGCAGTTTTACAAAAATCAAAAATAGGGCTTTATACGAAACCAGATTTTAATCTCCTCTACAATTTTGTTCATAGGTATTACCATAAAACCACTCAGTAATCAATATTCTTGGAACGCATAAAGTATGTTTTATAAAAAGATAGCAAAAATCACGGTCGACTGGTGCTGTTTTATTTCTATTAGGAAAGCGTTCGATAACTGTTTGTTATTTCCGACCCGCAAAAACAATTGCATCTATGATCATAAACGGTTATTGACGAAAGTCCAACGCGGTAAATAATAATATAATACAGTGGTTCTCAACCAGGGGGGGATTCCCCCCTAGGGGGGAATTTCTGTATTGCTTGGAGGGGGGGATTTAGTGATGACGAAATAACAAGAAATATTTTATTTATAAAATTGAAAACAATAAATTAGTTTTCGGACGGTTCCCTATTGATAACAATTTTATGAGTATTTTATAATGATTGACCTATGCAGGTAATGTAATATTAAAAGGTACAGCATTATTATAACATAATCTAATCATTCTAATCTAATATTTATTCTTATTTCTTTTATTTTTAGAATTATGAAAAAAATATATGTCATTAGTTAATAAAAAATAATAATTTCGTATCATTAAAACAAAAAAAAGGTCTTTTTAATTCTAATATAAGGGGGCATGGGATTTTTGAAAATTTACAAGGGGTGCGTAGAATAAAAATAATAATGTTATTCTTTTATTCGCAGTAATTTCTGTTAATTTGATTTTCATTGTAAAGTTATGAAAAATATTGAAAATAATCCTCCAATTTTGACAATTTTTTTTCAGCCTGGTTGAAATTTTGAAATTAAATTAATTTTTCTGTTGCAATTAAAAATAAATAATAGTTTATATGTTATGTAAAAAATCTTATAATATAATTACATTTGTTTTATAGAATGGTGTTTATGTAAATGATTTTTTTTCTTTATCTTAAAAAATGTTGATCAGTAAATACGTGTATAAAATTAATTTTTAAAATATGTTATAAAATTCAAAGATGATAAAACGTTATGCATTAAAACTCATCAACTTACTTAAAATATCTAATTGTTGACAAAATGAAAACGTTAAATAATTATAAAAAAAATTTACATAGCTGATTTTAATTTGTGGATTATTACCATGATAATCTTTAGTAAATCTTTATGTATAAGACGTTCTTTGTGACATTTTCTAGTCTTAAAAATCAGTTAATGTTAAATAAAAAATAATAATTAAGTCGTTAATAAAATAATATCGAACAAAGATACAACCTTCATTTTACAATTATTTATAATATATAAGAACATAATACACTGATTAAAAATCGATTATTATTGACTCTAATGCTTCAAAATATTAATATAATTTTAAAATTATAAAATATAATATAAAACTATATTATAATTACACATTAAAAATTTAAAAACCATAATGTGATTATATTTTAGTTTATTTAACTACTATAGTACCAATTCCACTTAATAGAATAATAAAAAATTTAAACATATTTTAGATTCTGAGTGAAGCGAAAAATGTATTGATTTTACAATGTTATATGTTTTTTTTTGTGTATGTTATCACGTTTTAGGACAGTAAAAGTACTACGATTTTCTTCATTGGCAGCTTTTCTGATAGAAAATAGAATCTAGTTAGTATTTGGGGGGAAGTAAAAAAATAAAAAATTCTTGTCGAAAAAACAAAAAAATTAAAAAAAAAACAGGAATATTTTCGTAAAGCAAATTTTTGACAAAAAAGATTTTTATTTATGGTGTAACAAAATAAATAATGACCATAGATACACAAAATTTTCACCGAATGTTTATATAAGCATTTTCTATAAAAAAAAATTGAATTTGTTTTCATTTTTTCAATCTATTTATAGGCACAATACATTTTTGGGTTTTCTTAATTTTTACCTAAATGTTGCGGTTACAATTACAAAAGCTTGCTACGTATTGCATAATTTTGTACAACGCCAAGACGATGAAGATAATTATGAAGATATAGAAAGCAATCTTATGGAAAGTATATTGGAAATGAGAGGGATTCGAAATTCGCAAACTAACACTAAAAATGTTAGGGAATATTTCGTGACGTATGTAAATGACCCCAGTCACACATTAAGTTGGCAGAATAAAATTATTTGTGAATAATATAGGGGATCTTAATATTGTAAGTGGTTGCTTAAAGATGATTTTTTTTTAATTTTTACAGTATTTAATACTGTATTTATTTAATAAACTAAAACTAGTATAAAGACTATATTTTTTTTAATAATTATATTAATCTAAACTTTACCTTTTTCTGATTTTTCTTTGTCGTCTAGTTCGTTGTAGTTTGAAACGCAAGCATTTGCAACATTCGTCCATTTCACGTGAAACGCCTATCAAACACTTATCTTGATGACTTTTTGCTTCTGAATACATTATAGTACATAATTTGTATATTATAAAAACTACACAATAATAGTACAATCATTCTAATATTTATTAAATTTAATTTATTCCCAAAGTTGTCATTAGTTATAACTTATAAGCTATAACTAATATAATATTTTATAAATAAATAAAATATAATATAATATATATTCAATGCAATACTTACGTTTGTTCCAGGTACAATTGTTTTGTTGAATTTCAACTACAAATTGTTCAGTATCAAACATTTTGAAAACTTAATATCTATAAACTACTATATAACTTATTAATGTCTGTAGCATACTGTCCCCAGACACTGAAAGAGTTTCCATTGCCCGGATATAAGTGTTCTTTTAGCACTTGTTTCAACTTGTCCTCTACTCGCCTCGACTTTTAACACTCGGCACTCGTTCAGTCCCATCAGGTCTCACCCACTCCCTCCACTGTTTCCCATACACACTCGCAAAATTTGGTTGTTCTCTTGGAGGCCGCGATATAATACTATAGTACACTCTCGATCAATATCGAATAATTATTTAACTATTAAAAAATATTCCATGTGTAAATAAAAATGTTGGATTAAAGCGATTAATTTACTAAGTTCACACTTAATTAATGATTTTTTAAGTGAACTATCACCCACGCAATGTTTCTAGTAACTACGTCTGCTGCGAATGATATACTCCGTCTTCATAAATTCATTGGAAATACACAGTTTAATACACAGAGGTTATTTATAAAACTATTAGTAGGTTAATATATATAGTATACATTGGACAGTGTTGTAGATTTGTTATCGAGCAATTGCTGCATTAATCACAAATTGAACTCAAATCCACTTTGTTGACTTGGGAGGATTCGCTTTACTTTTTAATTTTTTTTAAATTTTAAAACTTTTATATTTTTAAGTAATTATTAACTTTAGGGGCTTTGGAGCACATGCATTGTGCTCAAATTCTGCATAAGTTTTTTTTTAATACGTAAAAACCTTTTTTGAGGGATTGACCAGAAATAATCAAAAAAAAAAAATACCTATTAATAAGAACCACCCTAGTATGTATACTTATATTTACTATATAGTATATACTAACCATTATTTGTAGCAAAAACCAGATAAGTCCATTGAAGTATAAAAATTTAAAAACTATACTTATTAGTTATAACGGATTTATCTAGTTTTTGCACAGATTTGTAGACAATTTTCTAAAAACGATATCTAAAAATTTAAATCCTGTATCTAAAATTAAAATCAAAATCATAATTTCCTAAAACCGATGTTTATAAATTGAAATCAAAATCGGGAAATTTCAAAATTGGTTTACAAATTGAATCGGAAATCGAAATTTTTTCAATGGGTTTCAAGCCCTGTATTTTTTCCAATAGAATGTAATATATTTACTCGTTTCGTATTTTATTCGAATTTCGTTTTTTGAAAAAACGTTCTTTAACTCTAAAATTAAAACAATTATAAATTAATTATAACTAATAACAATTAAAATATATTTGAAATATATAATTTTTTCTTTTGACCCCCAAAGACAAGCATTATTTCGACTAGTTATCGTGTATTCGTGTACACAGACATAAAACAATAAAAAACACATATTATTATAAAATTAATACCATCACTCCGTTTAGAATATAATCATCAAAAATATTTTGTAGATATTAAAATTAAAATAATTTATAATGAACATATAAGAATATTACCAAAAAATTAACAAACTTATTAGGAACCACCATGGTCGGAATATCAGTTTAATTTGTTATTTCCATAGAAGGCTCGTGACTCTCGCCTAGTGGTAAAGGATTAGAAGTAGAACTTCAAAAACAAAATATAAAAAAAATAATATTTTATATGATTTATATATTATATTATAATAGAATAAAGTTTGTGACTTGTGTTCAATAATATAATCTGTGATACGGTATTATAATAAATAATAAATCATACTAATAAATTGTATAGGTACATTCTATATCAAAAAAATGGGTATAAATTTACTTTATCGGACACCTTTTTTTTTTAACATGCGCATTTTTTCATGCTAAATTCAAAACTGTTCGAAAAAATTTGGGAAAACTTACCGTTCAAAAGTTATGACAATTCAAAGTTATCCACATTAAAAAATATGCTAAATAACTAACTTTCATTTGATTTCAAAATACTATATTGGTTTCTCTGTGTTAGCAGTTGAGTAAACCTACCGCTGCAATCATCATCGTCGGGCGTGCCGCCACCAAACCTCGCGTAAGCACGACCTGCAATTCATGTCATTGCTATAATCAGCTAATACACCAATTTATTTCACCTGCCTATCCATTCTCGAAGAAGTTTTTTCGTTGTCGCCATTCAGATCATAATAATTATAAGTTAAGTGCGCTAAAAAAAGTAGATTGTATTTATGTGTAATTGTCATATGTCACAATAGTGAAATCAGTTATTAAGAGTTACTTTTAAGCGCCTCTTCTATATTATTATTTAACATTAAATTCAATTATTATATTATTTTTCCGTACATAATTACAAGTGTTATATATATTTATTTACTATGGGTAACCTATTCCCATTCCCAACATTACGCGAGTCGTTGACGCTAACCGCAAAATTATAAAAGTAGAAGCGAATCGGCGCAAACAAATGTTGTTGAGCAATTATTGAACATCCTCAAAATATCCATACCTAATAAAGTAGTTTTTTTTATAAAACTCAACAGTCTAAATAAAATAATACGAGATAAAATATTACAAATCAAAAGAAATAAATTATAACAAATTATATCACAATAGCAATTTACTTCTACCATTTATAAATAATAGAAAAATTTTTTAAATGAATTGATTTTATTTCTATTATATAAAAGCCAAGTCGATTTAAGTGAATTGTAGTTTTTAACTTAAAAAATTAAAAATTATTCCATATGTCGCGTGACGCATAATGTGAACATTGTACTATGATTTGATAGAATTGGTAAGAATTTCTTCCGTTTAACGAATTCACATACCTATCATGGAACTGAAATCATACTTAGTTATTTAGCCACGACTCGCTTGGACTCACGATGTAGATAAAACCAGTTTTTTTTTTGTGTCTTGTCTACATAGTGATTTGTGAGTAGAAAACTATAAACCATGGATAATAAACTAATAAAGTAGTACTCTAGTTTTTTAATTCTTTAGTTCTATGATTGTATACACATTTTGCATTTGCTTTGAGTTATAATAACGTGTGTACATTTTGTATCAACAAACATTTAATTTAAATATATACCATTCTACGGACTACCAAACACACTTTTCAAATATGTATTTCTGTAATTTTAACCACGTCTGTATACACTGAGTCAAATGACCAATTATCATGTCTGTACTCATTACTTAGTAGTCATCCGATAAAACCATTTTTAACAACTGAATTAAATATTAAATAATACTAATACTCTTGCAGTCTTGCTGATTTTTATAAAATGACGTCAATAATAAAATTTTATACCTTGTCGGGCATACGCGATGAATCTCCACCCTGCTATTTATTATAAATCGACGAGTTTAATTTCTTGTTGGACTGTGGATGGGATGAACATTTTAGCATGGGTGTTGTAAATAATTTAAAAAGGTTTATTAAACCGTTTTTTTTAACTATGTACAAACGTAAACTTAAACATTTATAATGTTCCATCTGTTTATAGGTACATCCATAAAATTGATGCAGTTTTATTATCGCATCAAGACCGCTTTCATCTTGGAGTTTTGCCGTACCTTGTTAATGTGGTTTAAACTGCCCTATCTATGCTACTATACCTGTTTATCAAATGGGTCAAATGTTTATGTATGATTTACATCAAATACGGTTTTAAATTGATCTACCTAATAATAATTTTGTTATGTATTGAAAATTTAAATGTAATCATAATTTTATTTTCTTAAAGTCTTTATGCAGTGTGGAAGATTTTAATCTATTTAGTTTAGATGATGTGGATGCTGCTTTTGATAAAATCATACAAATAAAATATAATCAAATTATTTCGTTAAAATATATGTACGTTTAGAATGGTAATCGGTCAAAAAGTCAGGGCACATTGTTATTGTCATATTAAAAGTCCGAAAATATAAATTATTATTCATTAAAATTTATATTTATTTTCTTATTCAATACTATATTTAATAATTATTTTTTATACCTATAAAATTACAATTGTCAAGTAAAAAATTCAAAATATAATGGAAATTCACTAATTGGGTAGGTAGGTAAATTAATGCAATGTTTATCATGACTATATTATGTCTACAGTTTATCTACCATATGATTATACGTACAGTCGTCAGACGATAATCAATATATTTATATTTATATTATATTACTACTAATGTATAGGTCTAGATAATGTATAGAAAATATATATTTAATTGTATTTGCAAACTGTAGGTAGGTATTAAAAACAGGGTTTGGAATTTCTATGATATTTTCGGTATCGCTACCAATTTGGTTCTTAAAAAAAAAAATCAGTACCGATTTTTAAAATTTTAGAATAAAGGTTCCAGTTCCAGTATCGGTATTTTTTTTTTCAAAGAATAAAATATACTACAGTGTAAACAGCATACATATTATCTAAAATGATAAGTTCAAATAATAGCTGTTTTAATGAGTTAAAGCGTTTAAGTATTACTATTTTGGTTTAAAACATAAAAACAAATTTTAAAAAATAGGGTTTACTCACGTTGTAAGAAGTTGGTGGTACCATTGAATCGCGTAGTAATTCCATTAAATACCTTCTCAATTGATTTTATTTAAATAATAGCTTAGATTGGCTATCTCCCAATATGCGGTCTACCACAAAAATATGCGGTCTACCACAAAAATATGCGGTCTACCAAAATGGACGTGGTTTACCGTAATAATATTAAAGTAATAAAGTACAATATAAGTATAATTTAAAGTATAAAAAAAAATTTATTTATTAAGGATCCACAAAGCATAATTTCATATCTCTAAGGAAAGCATCAAAAATATTATCTGTTTTATTTAACCTCGCCACCAATACTCGGCTAAGTACCTATCTAAGAGGTCTTCAGTAGTACCACACATTTTTTTAACGATTTTGAGTCTAAGAGGCCTCCAAAGACTTTCAATTCTTTGTGTATTGGCACCAGTTTCCGGATCCACAAAATTATTTGAATGATTAACTGTTTCATGTACATAGCCCTTTTCAGATAAACCTTTATATCCAAGCCACGAATCAGAATGAACTGTTGTACCAGGTAATACCTTAAAATTAAACCCAAATTGTTAGATAGACAGTTATGTAAACAGTACACATTATTTCATAGGTACCTCATTTTTAATTATTCGATGTAATGTTTCTTTGTCTCTTTTTTCAACAACAAAAAATCTTGCATCAATTAAACCATTTTCCAAAACAGAACATAATCCGACTACCCACGGTCCACCAATTCTCCAACCATAATTGCGATTGGTGTCTTCTTCATATTCTTGTCTAGGTATAATTGCAGCTTTTAAATCGGCAAGTCGAAAGCGCCCTTTATTATTTTTCCGTGCGCCTCGCAACAAACATTCGTCAATTTGAACGATCTGACCAGGACCCCCAAAAGGTTGCCTTTTGTTAAATAGACGTACAGGAATGTCTCTACAGAGATTCATCCAGTCACAAATAGTATTTTTGGATCTCCCCGTAAATTTTATTAATTGAACTAGTTGATTTTCCGTAACCTAGAAGTACACAATCTCCATAATTTCACTGAGACTTAATCCACTATTGCATCGACAATTTGCATCCACATAAGTAAAAAATGAATTATTATTACGTACCGATTGGGTAGTTTGGCAACCTTTTTTTTTACAACGGAAAACTTCTCTTATTTTTCCTCGGTCATTTCTTTGGTACTGTTTTACTTCACTGCCACATTTGTGACATTGTTTTACACAAGGTAGTAAACCATAATCTTACAGGTATTTGACAGTAGATTCTTCGGTTAAAAAAATTTTATAAAATTCTTTGACTAGCATTTTAAAAACTATTTTTTCAACTTAAAATTTAAAAAAAGTTGTATTACTACAAACGACACTAAACCAACTAACCCAGTAACCTGTATTGTTACCTATATGATAAAATATATATCGTTATGAAAAATTAAGATAAAACATATAAATTGGTAGATAATAAATATAAATGATGCGGGATTCCCAGCTATATAGGTAGAACACATAACATTGATAGACCGCATACTATACTCATGTTTATAGTTACGTAGCACACAAAACGGAGGTAGACCGCATATTGGGAGATAGCCCTTAGATTTTTGCATGATGTACATGTGGTTAAGTGACCAATTTTGTACTTGTTTGCTTACTAAACACATGAAAATCAATGCGACTCTTTGCCTTTAGCATCAATTCTTTATCCTAAATTATATCTAACTAATTAATTGTTAATAAATAATTTTCTACCATTAAGAAAAATATTTGTTATTATGTATGGTCATTGCCCAATAAAATCCATTTTATACAGTCCCTAGTTCTTTAATTAACTTACTCTATAGCTGTAAGTCTATGACCTGCCTTTGTAAGTTGTAAAATTGTGCAAAATATATTAAGATCTTTTTCTATAAAAACCATATTGTGTGTTAATACTCAGTAGGACCTTAGTCTAATATTTAACTATTGTTTTTTCAATATAAGTTAAAATGACAAAATTACTTTTCTAGTAAAAGTTATTTTTATATTAAAATTTACTTATTCTTATTTTAAGTTTAAAAATTTGAATTTATTTTCTATAATTTTTTTTTGATAAACACAATTTGAAATTAATATGAGACTATAATATATAATATGAGATATGAAATACAAGTTGTTTTACTTTTAAATTTAATTTAGTCTAAACATCGAAAAAAAAAATTTTGTTGGTTTAAAAAACAAAATTTATATTTTATCTTTCATATAAAAATCATTGTAATTAAAAATAAAATAAACTTATGAATTGTAAATTATTCTGTATTTAAAAAACAAGTTAACTAATTAATTAGTTAATTAATTAACTAATTAACTAATTCTATTATAAATAAAGAAATAAATCTATCAAGTTATTTAAAGCTTCAAGTTTTAACACTTAACGCTAACAATTAAAGAAACAGTAAAGTTATAACTTATAAAGTTATAACAAATAAAATATAAGATATTTTTTTTCATTAATCTTTCTTTTTTTTTTTAGACAAGAGAACATTTTTTGTTCTTGTTAACATGATTTACATCCAACTGCAAATGGATTTTAAATACTTGATATTCTATAAATAAAAAAAAAATATATATAATAATAATATGATATATAATTGACAATTAATATCGTATTAAATTGTTAATATAAACTAAATAAATTGAAAATGTATACATACTTGTTTAGGGTATTTTTCTTTTCGAACAATCTATTAGTCCTTACTAGTAACTGATCTTCTAAATTTTTAGACGACACACTGGTTCATAAGGAGACAATATAAACTTGAGCCCAGAAAACAATCTCTCCATACTTACTAATGTAGAAGGAACAGAATAAATTGTCTTTACTAGTTCAAAAAACTCTGGGGACGTGATTTTCATTTATTTCCAAAATTTCAAAATGTCTAATTTATAACTCAGTCTTTTTTGTTCAATGTAGTATGATTTAAGAGATGTTTCATTTCTAATAGCTTTAGAACCTTGAGTTGACGAGTTGAAACTTAAAAAATTTGTCATCTTCACCTTAAAGAAAGTTTTCAAGTTCTTTTGAATCATCTATTGAATTTAAATTGTCATTGTCTTTTATAGTTTGACTTGTAGAACCAATTAACTCAATTTTTTTTTCTTCTAATTCTTATTGTTTTTTAAACAGACCCAGACATTAATTAAGTGCTCGATAGCAATGTCAGACTGTTCTTGGGTCAACATATTTTTAAAACGGGGATCCAAGTATAATATAGTAGATAATAAAACTTTGTTATTCATTATAAGTTGTTTCCTTATAATTATTAAATAATATACTCACTTATTTGAAAAATGTGTATTTAATAATTGTGTTTAAATTTTACAAGTTAGTCATGCTCCATAAAAATCAGTTAATGTCAGCTGTTCAGATTGCAATTTTTTAGTACATACCTTGGCAGGTAGTAACACTTTGTACAAGGCATCTAATTGTTACTATTCAAAAATACTCGTGCACAATTTGTTCAATTTGGAATCATTTGAATAAGAAAAGTCTTATTTCCCAATGTAAATTATAAATAAAGCAATAAAAGCGTAGACCATTTTTTCAATAAAATAAGTTAGGTATTTTTCAAACAAGATTTTTTTATCTAATTAAAACGATCGATGTTAGCCAAGATGAACTGGACAAGTTATATACTATATAAATATATATACTTTTTTAGTTGAAATATGAAATTATAGGTATACTTACCTGAGTATTACTCATCAAATGACAAATAAAATTAACTTACTTTTACTTTGCCACTGCAATCTTTACATACAGATGTTTTTGTGTTTTTGTTGTATGTAAAAAATCTATAAATTATTGATTTCATTAATCGACCCATCGCACACGTTATACATTTGTACAGCACAATCACAACTCACAACACAAACAAAAAACTTTATGTCAACCAACAGTTTGTCTGTATTTTGTATTTCACTAATGTCTAATAGGTATCACATTATTTGATAGGATATTTTGGTATGATATGCTATTTTGAGAGGGCACTGCAGAATAACGACTATTCAATAATTCGATAGTTTATTTGATAGGGTTATTCGAATAATAATAAAAATAACCTAATTAAATCGTGAATTTTATGATTCGATAGTTTAAACGAATAATCAATAATCGTTATCGCCCATTACGTCTATTTAAACTGTTCATAAATTATCAAGCAAATTATATATAAATTAATAAATGCACACTATTAACGAGTTTATTAATTCATAGTCCATGACAAAATCTGATGACGATTTAAGGTCTATTTACACATAACCGTTCGTGTCCGGCGTTTTAAACTTGTTATGAAATGGGCATGTTTACACATGTCCGTTCAGTATCCGTTCCGTGTCCGTAATTTTAGATTTGCCGGAGACAATGTTTTGAGGATTTTCACTGATACGGATATGAAAAATACGGAAAAGTGTAAACAACCGTCAGTGCCAACTGACAGCTTGATCGGTTTGTTCTTACCTACAATAGTTAGGTTCTATTTGCATTGAACCGGCACGGACAACGGATACTGATCGGACACGGTTGTGTAAATACTCTTGCACTGATACTGAACGGACGTTACGGAAACGGAACGGTTATGTGTAAATAGACCTTTTATACGGGCATGTATTATGATCGATTTAATTTTTAATAATAACTTTATTAGTCATCACTCATCAACATCATCAGATATCATCATTCTAATCTATTTATAAATTTTAAGCTTTAGGTTCTTGTCCCACTAGGGCAACGCGACGCGACGCGACGTTGACGCGTTTAAAAAAATAGTTGCCAAGTAAAATATCGTACGACCTGACGTCATGAGTCTTGTGCACACTACAGGCGATATTTCGGCAGTTGCTCAGTAGTCAGTAGCAATTATGTCATCTTCTGAAGATGACGAGTTTTGTATTGTGTCATATTGGTATCGACAACGTAAAATTAAAAAGAAAAGGAAATATTGGATACATCCATACATACAAAATAATATTAATTGTCGAATATTTGTTGCCGCTAATGAATTAATACAAGACGATGTAAAATGTCTGCTACCTTTGACCAGGCCTTTTCTGTAATGTCCCTTCTAGCGTATTCAGGTATTTTGAAGTTATATAAGCATGGATATTGCTCTACAGCTTCAACTAGTTTTATAGTTAAGTTTTCTTCTTTTGTTTTTGCCATATTGTCAGTGATATTTGCCAAATAATAATATAATATAATATAATTTAATTATGATATTACAA